>JABYQR010000222.1:0-77537 GCA_022592445.1 Cytidiella melzeri | reverse complement strand
TTCCTCGACCGCGCCAGCCTACATCTACGACCCCATCGACGATGGCCCAGGACCAAGCCTGGAGTACAGCGCGTGTCCCCGCACCAAAAAGGCAGTGGACGCGGATAGTAAGTTAGAAGCCATCCCGCGCTTTCACGAGACGCTCGAAACGCCGGAGGGTATGGGCGAAAAAGAGCTGCAGGCGTTCCTCCGATACGCGACTCTGTTCTTTAGGGACGGGGGACGGCTCTTCCGACGGGATGCCACGGGAGCGCATAAGCTAGTCGTATGGCCAGCCGACCGCATGAAAGTACTTCGCGACTGCCACGACGGCGCCGCTCATCGAGGAGTGTTCGCGACGTCCGCGATGGTGTCAGAGCGTTTTTGGTGGCCGTTTCATTTAGCGGATATCGCGTGGTACATCCGGACTTGTCATATATGCCAGACGCGACAGAAGCGGCAGATTCTGCTTCCTCCGACAGTCCAACAACCGGCGCCGCTCTTCGCGAAAGTATACATGGACACTATGCACCTGCCAGCGTCTGGGGGCTTCAAGTACGTGGTACAAGGGCGCTGTTCAATCACGCATTGGCCGGAGTTCCGCGCCCTTCGCTCCGAGACTGGGAAAACGCTAGGCGATTGGATTTTCACCGACATTCTCTGTCGCTGGGGCGCGCTGTCGGAAATAGTCTCGGACAACGGAGGCGCGTTCGTCAACGCGATCGAATACCTGGGCAAGCGTTACCATATTCATCACATCCGAATCAGCGGCTACAACTCGCGAGCGAACGGACAGGTCGAGCGAGCTCACTACGATGTTCGCCAGGCACTCTATAAGGCGGCGGATGGGGACGCGAGTCGGTGGTCTCAGGTCGCGGCATCGGTGTTCTGGTCGGAGCGAATCACAACGCGCAAACGGATGGGCTGTTCCCCCTACTTCGCAGTCACGGGCACGCATCCAATAATTCCGCTCGACATCGTAGAAGCAACCTACCTACAGCCGGCGCCGGACTCTGTGTTGTCTACCGAAGACCTTATCAGTCGGCGAGCGATCGCGCTACAAAAGCGTCGGGAGCATCTGGTCGCGCTACGAGACAAGGTTATGGAGTCACGCACTAAGGCGGCGCAGCGGTTCGAGGTCGAGCACATGCATACCATCCGCGACTTCGACTTCAAGAGAGGATCGCTCGTACTGATCCGCAACACAGCGATCGAGAAGGCGTTGAACCGCAAGATGCGCGCGCGGTATCTCGGGCCGCTAATCGTGGTCGCCAGAAATCGAGGAGGAGCTTACGTTCTCTGCGAGTTGGACGGCGCGGTGTTGGACCGGCCAGTGGCAGCCTTTAGAGTCATTCCGTATCTCGCGCGCGCTGAAATTCCCTTACCAGACGGCTTCGCCGAGATCACTTTAGAACGGCTCAAGGAGATGGAGGCGTCGCGGTCGCAAGGCGACGACGATGAAGACGAGCCGCTGGGCGACACACACGCGGCAGAGGACGAAGAAGAGCCGGGGGCGCACTCGACGCCTAGGCGCAACACGCTTGACGATGAGCTGTAATTTTATATTATATTGTTTCCATTTTTTGGCTGCGTCTCGCGTATTTTATCTTCCTTTCCTATCTTTCGGACTACCATTCTGCGCGCGGCGATTCCATGATGACTTACTGGGAGTCGTTTGCGCTTACAGAATTTTTTTCACATATTCGACGCCTGCGCCCTGAGGACAGGGCACATTTTTTTAGTTGGGGGGAGGGATACACATGCGCCTCACACCCAAGCCTCACATTTTATTTATCCTCACATTTTATTTATTCTTTCTTTTCTTTTCTCTCTCTTTTCGTCGTTCACTCATAAAAGAAGCGGAGAAAGCAGTGCATTGTGAAGGGCTAGTACAGGGTAGAGAAAAGCAAAAACAGCGACAGGCACAGACAGCAGCAACCAGCGACAACCCAGGAACCCCTACCGACGCGAAGGACCAGCGAACAGATCGGCCTCCTCAGCGATGACCTGCTCCAACTCGCGCCGCGCGGCCAAGATCTTTGCTTTGTACAGCGAAGCGTTGGTGCGCAGCGCTGCCATCCGCGCCTCGCCAACGGTGAGCCGACCGAGGACGGCGCCGAGCTCGGTCTCGAGCGCGTTGAGGTACTGTTGAAGTACCACCCGGTTGGTAACGCGGGCAGGGGCGGGAGCGGGAGGAGCGCCGCCAGGGAGCTCCGCGGATCGGCCGGGCACCTCCTCGAGGACGTCGTCGACGTTGAAGGCGACAGGCGGAGGGTGAGGCGAGGGAGGACGGGCGTCCTGAGGGCGACGCAGCTCAGGTCGCAGAGGAGACAACACTACGTCCATCTTGAGGCCGCTGGGACCTGCGGCGGCGACGCGAGGAGGAGTGGCGGGGGCCTTGCCCTTGCCCTTGCTGTCGGAAGCGACGGACGCGGCGACCTGAGGGCGAGAGGTGGCGGCAGAGGACGCAGAAAGGGGGGCGGCCGGCTCCTCGTCGACGACCTTGGCATCCTCCTGCATGGAGTCGGCGTCCGGCGCGACCTCGTCGAAGGGCTTACCGTTGAACCGGCAGGCGTGCTTGATGTCTGCGCAGGGCAGACACCGGAAGCAACGCGTACCGTTGCTGGGACGGTAGCACCGCTCGACGTCCTTTTCCTTGCAAAAATCGCACTGGAGGAGTGGGGAGGTTAGCGAGAGAGACAGAGAGAGAGGGAGAGGAGAGACGCACCCGGCTCTCGCCAAGAGCGATGGTGGTTGCGGTCCAGTGAGTGGGCAGGTTGCGCCACTCTTTTCCCGTGAGCGGGTTCGGCCCTACACCCTGCAGCTGGTCCTGCTGCGCCTGCGACAATTTCTTGGCCGGTGGACCGGCCCTCACCTCGAGAGAAACGGAGGAGGCGGCCCTCTTGCGCTTCAATGGAGGACGCGGCTGCGCCTCGTCCTCGTCTTCGTCCGTGAGCTCGATCACGACGAGCTCCGGCTCCCGCGCGACGCTGGCAGACCGCGAACGAGAAGCAGAGGACTCGTGTTCGTCGGCGGAGCCCTCAGCATCCAGGTCGGCCTCGTGTTTGGGCCAGTCGCCGACCCACCAGTCCCATTCGAGCAGGAGGGTGACGAGGGGAGCCTCGACGTAAGACGCTTGGCGGAGGTGGGCGCTGAGGCTGCGCCAGAGAGGGCGGAGGGCGTTGCGGAGGGCAACCTGCTGGGCTTGCGGCAGGCGGACACGGTGTTCTTCGGCAGCGAAGGGGAGAAGAGGTCGAGGAAGGCGAGGTTGGTGCCTTGGTCCTCGCAGAGAGGCGACACGTCCTCGTACGCTTGCTAGAGAAGAGAGTGAGCTGGGAGGTGGTAGAGGAGAAGAAGGTACTTACGAAAGCCTCGATCACGTCGTCCGTCCAACCCCCAGTCAGGTCGCCCCGTATCTGCAGGACGGCGTTCAGGACCGCCGAGGACGCCTCGAGCTGCTTGCGCACGGCGAGCAGCTGCTCAGCAGGAGAAAGCGGTGGTGGAGTGAGACCTCTTCCCACGCGGGCGGTCATGGTGCGGAGCGGTGAGCGGTTGCGGCGAGTGGCTGGGCGAGGGCGACGCGACGAGAAGATGAGGCCTGTGCGGACATGTCGAGGAGAGCGGAAGCAGAGAGAGGACGAGAAGTTAGAGGGCGGAAGCAGAAGGAGGCGCAGGGTGAGAAGCAGAGAGAGGGCGAAAAAACTCGAAGTCCAACGACACAATAGCGCGAGGATCCTCGTGGTCGGAGTTCCCACGGTTCGACTTGCCACGCGAGAACCGGGGACGGTTCAAATTTTAGTTGGGGGGAGAATGATACGCCCGGAAATCGGCTAGGCGCGGAGACCCGGCAGCAGTCCGCCATTTGCGCGGCCCGCGTCATCCTGAGCGGCAAGTCCCTCCACTTTCCCAGCGTCACGAGAGCGCGAGGAGTCGCCGAGGTCACGAGGAGTCCGCCGAGGATCCGAGGACTTGACAAGGAGTAATACGCCGGAAACATCCGAGGCCGAGGAATCGCACCGAACTCTGACACACAGACACGCCCCTTTTTGCATCGGAGCATGGGCCGGCCAGCCATCAAGCGTTTCGGACACGGGTCGGACCAACGGTAGAAGGAACTGGACGCGCGAACCCCGTTTCAGGAAGACTCCTATCACGCCACGCTGTGCAACTCTTGGACGGCGCCTAATCACCTGCTCGCGACGGTTGGCGCCCCTGCAGCGCAAGGGCGCGCGCCGCTACTCCGCGTCGACCAACGCTGTGTCCCGCCGAGCGTCGACTCGCTGGACATTTTGCCTCCGCAGACGGAAGTATTCTGCCACCCCGTTTCCTCGCTCTCGCGTTTGGGTTTAGGACATAGAAGGAAAGGCTTAGGAGAGGGTCTTCAGAGTATATAAAAAGGTGTTGTTTGTACTGCGTAGGAGGGGATCAATCCCCACCCCAGTTTCCAGAGTTCACTTTACGCTTTGCGTTCGCGTCGAGGGAGTCTCGTCGCGCCCATAGCTGTAGCTTCTTCTGCGTTGCCTCACTGCGACCTTTTCCACGTTTATGTCCGCTGCATCTACCAACGACAATCCGCCTCGAGTCTGCCGTTACTGTCCCACTGTTCCCCACCTACCCGACGGTCGCTGCCCTTACCGCCCGCGCCCGCGCGAGGTTCTACGCCGTTATCCCATCATCCCCGCGCCCACGCCGCCGCCCGAACCTCCAGCAGCGCCTACGGTCTCCCCCGAGAGATCAACTACTAAATCACCCTCGCCAGCGTCGTCCGTCGCCTCCGTCGCGGACTCGCTTGATAACTGCTCCTATTGCGACACTCAGAGCGACCACCCAGTTCCCCTACGCACAGGACCTTTCGTCCCACTCGACTGCGATCGCCCGCGCGCGCCGCACCCAGATTGCTGGCTATCCCCAGACTTTGAAGGCGAGGATCACGAGTGCGAACTAGTACAGTTCAATCTTACCAGCTCAACCAACGTCGTCGTTGGCCACGCATTCGCCTGTAATACGCATCGCCGCTCGGGAAGTGCTGTTCTACACTACCGCCCCCGCGCGCAGTCTGTCGAGTCCACTTGACTGCGATCTTACGTAGCCTTCCGCTGCGACTCGCGCGCCATTAGTTTATCTTTCTCTCACGTTTCCTTTCGGCTTTTTCATACTGCGTTTGCTTTTTAACTGCGTTATTTTACTGCGTTACTGCGTTGCGTTTCATCTTCTCTGCGTCGAGCTTACTGCGTTCACTTTCACTGCGCCCGCGTTTTACAGCGACCACTTCATCTTCACCAGCGACCGCGTGTTGTGTTCGAGATTCATATTGCGTCTGCGTTTATCTTCTGCGTCCCTCCGCGCGCCGTTTTCCTACAAGCCGCGACCTTTCACGCGCGCTCTCTTGGAGTCGCGCTATAACTCTTTCGCTTTCACCGCGCCGACTTGCCCTTTTACCCGCGATACGCGTGGTAGTTGCACGTCTAGCTCCCTTCATATAAACCTTATCACAAAAACCTTGTCGCTCTTTTAGCACAGGTAAAACTAGGACTCTTAGACCACCTCGCTTTACTTTAACACTTCCGCGCTTCCACACCTTTACACTTCTATTGCCACTTCGTGGTTGGTGGTGTTGTCTTTAAGGTTGTTCTTAGTTTGAAGCGTGACTCAGTGTCTCAACGTGGTGGATCGACTCCCTTCACACTTCCCTTCCCCGTCCTCGGCGCTCTCGCTCTCGTCGTCGTCATCTCCCCCCAACCACCATCTTCTCTCTCTCTCCCCCACTGCTCAACAACAACAACGCCCTCCAAGATCAGCTCGACCGTCCACTCGACTCTCTGAGTGCGGTCATAGACCTCAAGCGACACCGCATTCACCCGTGCAAGTCTCTTCAACATGCCAGATTCATTGTATGCACGCCAATTTTTTTTCGCGCATACAGTCTCATTCAATAGATTCTTTCAGTACTTCCCTTCCTACAAGAGACGGGGCCATGGCTTCTTCTTCTACAAATCCCTATCTGACAAACTTGAGACTCTGTCCCTACCACTACCGAATGTAGCACCTCCTTTGGACGATGTTCTTATGATACTACTCACAACGTACCTATTGCATACCTTGACCACAATTACATGGACCAGATTCTCTCAGCTTAGCAACATGAACAACTCCAATGTCTCCCTCAGCCTATTTGCGCATGCTATACACACATTTCCTACTCTCCTACGATGGCTCCCATATCTGCGCGACCTCGCGCGGAAGTATTTGGACTCAACCCTCACGCGCGCCTACACTGCTCTCACCAGATCTTCGTCGCTATACTCTACCTATGGCAAGGACATGGCGCACGATGTGTATCGTATACAACTTATGGTCTTCTGCTTCTTCTTGGGACATCCCCTGCGGCCCTCAAGCCCAATATGTTCTGGGAACAAACTGTCAAGTTCACCGTTGCATTCATCAAGTGCGTTGCAAATGTAGGCTCACCTCCATCTCTCGAGGCAAAGGGCGAGGTCACGAACACTGTGCTCTCAGCGTATGACGACATTTTGACATGTACTCTTGCACGAGAAGACAAAGCCGTCTGGATGAGCGGGCACGCGTTTGTGGCGTTTTGCAAATACTGGATGGACTTCGCTAGACGCGTACGTTAGTCTTTCACAATGGTCGAAGTTTCTCACTAAGATCATGTAGGCGGAAGATACCGATACGTTGCAGAAAGTGTCGCAGCTTATCAGGCTCGCAACCTCATCTGAAAGACAGTCCAAGGTCCCCGCAATGGAAAACGAGAATGAATCAGGAAAGGTTTCTGCGGTTCCTCAAGTCCCCAATTCGCTACAAGCAGCAAACATCTACGCAACTCTTGCTCAGGCAACTGCACTACTTGAGCAATCCGACTCTTTAGGTAAGATAATCCTGACGCCTCTGGGATGCTTTATGAACACCATATTTCAAGGTGGCGACCAACTTGAAATGGAAGAGGTGATCAAAGCCATGACAAAGGTGGAACCATATCTTGTTATCGCCTTCAGCACCTCTCACGACAACCCCGCACTTTTGAAAGCTGGATCAAAGGTTTGGCGGGCCCTTGAACGTCTACGCAGAGCTGCCGGCAAGGTGTTGGAAGTCCTGCCCAGCTCCGGGTCTACCAACGGAGAAAAGTATAGCACGGAAAGTATCACACAATGTGCCGTAGTTGTAAATTCAAACATCTTGACCTTGGTATGTTCTAAATATTAGAAAGGTATGAGTAGTAGTGCACAACACTGAGCCTTAGGTGAAGGTGGTGGTCAGACGAAGAGATGGGGATCAAAAGTGGTAGTCATGCATTGATCAAAGTAAGTGTTATATACGGTAACTAAGCGCGCGATCAGTGCGGAGTCTCAATGGAGTCTTAGTATATTCGAACACTCCCCTTCAAGCATGAACATGAAGTAGTTCATTGAAGTGCTTGAGTTTTTCGAGAGGTAGTGCTTTAGTAAGAGTATCAGCTCGTTGATCAGTAGAAGGTATGTGGTGTACAGTTATGTACCCTTTAGTTACACGATCACTGATGAAGTTCTTGCGAATGTTAAAGTGTTTAGTACGCTGAGAATGTTGTTCCTCAGGTGAACGAACAATCGCAATAGTAGATGCACTGTCAGTGTATATCTTGACAGGCTCCATAGTATAGTTCAGTATTTCATCAATGAGGCTCTTCAAGTAGATTGCCTCAGTAGACGCATGAGCAAGTGCGTACAGTTCGGCTTCAGTCACCGATAGAGTTACTAGTGAACCACGCTTACTTGACCAAGAGATAAGCGAGTCATTGTATGTGAAGGTGTAGCCCATTATTGGTTTATTGCCGTATGTAGTCATACCATCAGAGTCGGCATAACCTACTAGTGAAGTAGAAGTAGTATTGGCTTGGTTTCCTAGGACAAGCCAGTAGTCGCACGTTCCCTTAAGATAAAGGTAACACTGTTTAGCTGCAGCGAAGTGTTCCTTAGCAGGGTCAGATAGATAGCGTGCAAGTTGACCAGTGCAGTAAGCAACATCTGGTCTAGTACAGTCGGCGACATAGCGTAAGCCACCAACTAGAGACATGTAGTATTTGATATCGCCAGCGTCCTGACGCGGTTCTGTCGAGGCACGGGGGGCTAAGTTGTGCTCGTGTATAATGGGTGTACGGCGAGAGTGTTCATGGTCAAAGTTATATCGCTTAAGGATATTTTGAATATAATCCTTTTGACGAAGTTTGATAGTGCCTGAGGTTTTATCGTAGGATATTTCTATGCCAAGCATCCAGTGGATAGAACCACCGTTAGTTACTTCGACATGTTGCCTCAGAGCAATCTCAAATTGTTCAGCAACGACAGAAGTGATAGTGCAGAGAGTGATGTCGTCAACATGAACAGCGAGGAGTAGTATGAGTTTGTTTCCTCGATAGAGATAGAAGACAGCGTTATCATAATCAGAACGCTTTAGTCCAAGTTGGAAGAGTATGTCGCATAGTACTTTATACCAACGACGACCGGCTTGTTTAAGGCCGTAGATAGTTTTCCGAAGTTTCAGTACCCAGCCACTAGGCAGGTTAGGCAGTAAGTCACCAGGTGGTGGACGAAGGTATAGATCTTCGTCTTCGTTAATGTTACCGTAGAGATATGCAGACTTTATATCAAGCTGAGTGATCTCGAAGTGCAGTGAAGCCGCAAGAGTAAGTATGAAGCGTATAGAACTCATGCGAGCAACTGGTGCAAACAAGTCGTTCGAGTAGTAGTCAATACCGTCGCGTTGGGAGTATCCTTGCGCAACAAGTCTAGATTTCAGTTTAGTGACTTTGCCGTGTTCATACTTGGTTTTATAAACAAAGCGAGAGCCAGTGATGTTTGCGTTAGCAGGTGGGATACAGTATTCCCAAGTTCCAAGTTGTTCAAGCGTATCAACCTCAGTCTTCATAGACTTGAGCCAGTCATCCTTGAGAGGATGTTTGAGTACATCTTGATAAGTAACTGGATCACCAACGTCTTCGGCGTAGTAAGCATTAAACTCAGTTAAGTAAAATGCAATATTAGTTTCAGTTTCATCGTAGTCTAAACCTCTAGCTTTGCGAGAAGGCTTAGCGATTCTAGTAGAACGCCTAGGACCAGTAGGGTCCGGTTCGTCAATGTCCATAGGTTCAACATGAGGATTTTCCTCAAGTTCAAGTTGTTTTTCGATTGTGGGTTTCTCGATGTTTGGTTCTTTCTCCCCTTCAATTTGTATCGTAGAGTCAACAAATTGCAAGTTTCGTTCAACGCCTACGCGTGTCCCGAAGTAAACGTAGTGGCCTTTAGAGTGCTCAGCAAAACCTATCCAAACAGCTCGTTTGCCCTTAGGCGCAAGTTTATCGGTACGGTATTCGTCATAGACGATACACGGTTGACCAAAAGGTTGCAGTCCATCAAGGTTAGCATCAGTGCCATAACGTTTGAAGTAAGGTGTTTTGAACTGAAGTGGAGAGCGAGGAGTACGGTTAAAGAGATATACTGCGTGAAGTGCAGCGTACCACCACAATCTATTCGGTAAAGAAGCAGTATGCAGGTTTACACGAACTAAGTTCATTATAGTTTGGTGTGTTCGTTCAGCAACACCATTTTGTGCAGGAGTATCGTGCACAGTAAGTCGGGGTATTGTACCTTGAGTTTTCAAGTAGTTGGTCATATTTGTACCAGTGAAGACACCGTCGTTGTCAGATTGTAGAGTCTTAACGCGAATGTTATACTGCGTTAGTAGTTCAGTAGAGAAGATAACCCATTGAGTAAAAGCGTCATCTTTAGTTTTTAATGGCGCAAGAGTGAGCCATCTAGTTGCGTCATCGACAATAGTCAACCAGTACATATAATGACCAGTAATCGATGCAGTGGGTAGTGGCCCAAAGATGTCGATATGAAAGTGGTCACCGAAGGAAGTAGCCAACGGCGAAGTACGAGTTTTAGGAACAGGACTGCGATGAATATTGTTCATGATGCAGTCTTCGCACGGAGTTTCCGTACGGTCAGTTATATGAGTTGTTATAATGAGTTTGGACGTCTCAAGTAGTTTTTTAATCTGGAAGTAGCTTATATGACCGAGTTTTTTATGAAGTTCAAGCATTGTTATACCAGATTTATGCACGCTTGCTAAAGATGTCACTCGAGTAGAAGACAACGTGTATAAGTCATTCGTTTTCTTAATCACAGCTACACAAGACGAGTTCGAATCGTATATAGTACAAACATTTCGATAGAAAGAGAAACGATAATCAGTGTCCATTTTTGATACGCTGATTAAAGTGAATGGTAGCTGTGAGTTGTAGTAGACATTCTTTAGCAGTATTTGAGAGGGCGTACCATTTTCCTGCTCCACTTCAAGTACCATGTCGCCTGCCAATTTCAACGAGATTTGTTCTGAGTTGGCGACAGTCAGTAAGACAGTAGGTACAGAGTGTACGTTAAAGAGTATATCACGATAAGGAGTGCAGTGAATAGTTGCACCCGTATCAATGACATGAACGGACTCATCAGATGATGAAGTCGCAAACAGTGGAAGTGAAGTGGAGTAGGGTTGAATGGTAGTAGTAGTACTTACGTGCATTTTGACGTCCGCATCAGAGAGAGACGCAACCCATGCGCTCTGACTGGTGCTGCCACTGCCTTTGGCGTAGTTGAAAACAGGCACGGAGTGAGGGTGCTCGAGTACCTCATCGTCCGAGTTAGCGGCGGCAGTGGAGTTGGCCATAAGGCCAGTAGCAGTCGAAGAGCCAGCAGCGGCAGACTCTTTCTTCGCACGAGAAGCGACGCTGGCACTCTTGCGAGTAATACCCTTTGCCTTCATGGCGGCTTTGGACTTCTCAGTCCAGGGCTTAGGGCAAACCGGCGTGGTGTGTCCAAGTTCACCGCAGTTGTAACAGTTCACTTTGGGAACACGAGTGTCCTTCTCCTTTGTGTAAGGAGCAGCAGCGGCGCGCGCAATGGTAGTCGTCTTCGCAGATCGCTCGACGTGCTTGCCCTTAGCGTGAGATGCTGAGGGGGCGTGCGTAGTGTGCTTGTCACGAGGGACAAGCGAAGTGGAACCTTTAGACTCGGAAGTCTTAAGGGGGTGGGTGAGACGCCAGTTGTTAAAGTCACGGCGGAGCTCGGCGATGAGAGCGTTTGGTTTATAGTCGAATTTCTGTCCGACTGGAGTAGAAGCACGAACACCAGCTTCGTAGTTAGCGCGAGTGGTGTTGTAAGGAGGGGGTATGATGCCGACGATGGCAGAGTAGAAGATATACGAGGGAATGTCAATCCCCTTCGCAGCGAGTTTGCCGACGAGGTTGAGCGCATCGTCGAGGAGTTTGTCCATCTCGTGAACAGGACGACGAAGATGGAACAGCTGGAAGATTTCATTTGCATCCGAGACAGTAGTCTTCGGATCAAAGCGTTCGCGCAACTTCTCCATGAGAGTGTGCGGTTGCGACTCATTGAGGTAGTTTGCCATGACGGAGTCGCCAATGTGGCCAGTCATGACGTTGAAAACAGCTCCAGTAACCTCTCTCGGTACTGTCGAGCCACCTCTGAGCGCGTAGAAGTTGAGGATAGTGTTGAGAGCAGTCTCGACGCGGAACTTCCACATCGGCCAGCTCTCAGGGCCAGTAAGCTTCCCAACGTCGGAGAAAGCTTTGCTGATGTCGCTCATGGACATAGAGAAGTCCCTGTCCTGAGCAGGAGGGAAAGAAAGTAACTCGGACACAGAGCGTGCCGAGCGCGAGGAAGTATTCCCAGCATGAGATGGCTCAGGAGAGCCAGAAGGAGAGGAAGAGCCTGGAGGAGACGGAGTGCGGCGAGGTGCTTTCTTGCCTCGCTGCCTGCGACGTCTCTCGTCGTCGTCCATGGGATCGTCGCTGTCATCACCCTGAGCAGTGGGATGACGAGATTGACGACGTTGATAGTCATCACGAAGGGTGTCGAAAGGGGTGCGACGTCGATCAGCTGGGGGTGCAGAGACCCGGCGTGCAGGAGGAGTAGATGATTCCTCCTGTTGAGCAGCAGGAGGGGGACAGAGGCCGTTGTTTCCTCGTCAGGAGTAGTCTGAACTACTGGAGCAGAGGAGGAGGATGCAACAGGCTTGACTTCAGTTGTCCTGGTCGCCATGGATGATGAAGTAGGCGTAGTGAGGGGGGAAGAGATAGGAGGTTCAGGAGGAGGGGTAGGAGTGAACTCTGGAGTCTTCCTACTGCGAGTAGTCTTCTTAGAACGAGGTTGAGGTGCAGTACCTCTGAGGAAGTTTGTTTGGTGACGCTCTCTGGTGGAACGACGAAGTTGAGGTTGATCAGTGTGGTCAGAGCTCATAAACTGGGAGATAGGAGAGGAGATAGGAGAGAAGAAGTAGAGTTGAGTGAGGAATGAGCTTAATCGGGGCTCATAACCTATTAGAAAGGTATGAGTAGTAGTGCACAACACTGAGCCTTAGGTGAAGGTGGTGGTCAGACGAAGAGATGGGGATCAAAAGTGGTAGTCATGCATTGATCAAAGTAAGTGTTATATACGGTAACTAAGCGCGCGATCAGTGCGGAGTCTCAATGGAGTCTTAGTATATTCGAACACTAAACTCACTGCGTATACTGATTGAGACACGAATAGTTTCCAGGTCGAAACCGGCCACGCAGAACTTTTCACATCTTCTCTTGACTCACTTTTCACCTTGGCGAAGTCTACTCTCAACGTCTCTAGGGCAACTTCTATTGATCAAGCATTCGACTTGCTCTCAGACGCGCTCTCCTTGGTTACAACTACACACGAGACGTCGTTGAAGCTTGCTGAGCGAGCAAAATTCCTGCGATGCATATCAGGCGTATTTCATGATCTAGGCGCGACTGACACGGAGACAGGGCTCGACGTGACAAACAGGGACACAATGTGGATGACGACAAGGAGGTGGTGGCAGGCGTGAAGCACAATGCGTTCACCAGCTATCAAACTTATTCAGAAAGCTAGCCCAGTAAAGACCAAGTTAGCATTGATACTACCAGCTATGTAGTACAAGAGGGGTTGCTTACCTAGCCCAGTAAAGACCAAGAGGTCGAGATGGGGGCTAGGAGCGTACATGTAGCTGCTTATATAGACTTCAGGGCCTGCGCACAGACCATGTTGAGGGCAGGCTTTGCAAGAAGCCGTGTGAACGAAGAACAAAAGAACTACCTAAAGGAGAACAATAGCTATTGTCTAGACCTTGCCAAGAACTCTACCCGTGAGAGAATCTATCTAAAAGGAGACCAACTATTGTATTCCATTCCCACACCTGTGAGAACATCCTTCCATAAAGAGAACAATAGGGAAAGAACAATAAGGAGCCCATGTGGACGGTATCTATGACGTCAAACCCTAGCTATGGGCTGAGCCATGTGTTGTAGCCATGTGGTCTTACTTAAGCTAAGTCACATGCCAGTGTGACGTAGTAGCAAGTAATGTGACCGTGTGGAGCGTCTAAGCCACGTGATACGGGCGCTTAATAGACGTGCAAAGGAGTTTATGCAGAGAGAATTGAAACTAGGTTGTAGCCCGGAGTTTTACAGATAAAAACAAGAGGTAAATTGCGAAAATTAAGGGCTAGTCAGGCCATCCATGACATTACCCCCCTCCTAAAATCGAGCGTCCTCGCGAAGCATCACTGTGCTGTGGTGATAGAGGTCTTCTACCCGTCTACAGGGATTCAGCAGAATTGCCCCGATTGTCTAGTCAGAAGGATGCTAGGAAGTTTCTCCCCTTCTGGTGTCGTTGACTCGACGTTACCCGTCAGTGTGATGTTCTTGAGATATCCAGACCGATGTGTTTGCCTTCATCCCAGCTAAGATCGTATGTAGATGGATAGATCGTGCGAAGGAAAGCGGGGTCGGTCTGGGTATTGAATTCCCGAAAGTGCGAGCGGAGATCCGCGAAGAGTGAAGCTTTGATGACCCGGGGCGCTCCGGGGTTTGCTTTGTAGAAGTCGTCAATCGCTTCTTGACTATTCTCGAGGTTTTCTACTGGTTCCCAGCTATTGTGTCCGTCTGAATACCCTTCCCATTTGACAAGGAATTGCAATTTCTTCCAACGTCCGTGTAGCCTGCTGTCTAGCACCTTTTCGACGACGTACTGTTCTTCTCCTTCTATGACAATAGGATCAGGAGGTGGAGGTACGTCTTTGCCGTTGTCGTGCCAGGGACTTAGACGGTTGATATGGAAGACGGGGTGGATTCGGAGATAGCTGGGTAGATCGAGTTTGTAATCGAGATCGCCAATGCGTTCGATGACCTTGTACGGGCCGAGTTGTCGAGGACCGAGTTTAGGGGTAGCCTGGTGAATCTGGACGTTCTTAGCGTTTAGCCAGACCATGTCCCCTACTTGGAAGACGCGTGGAGAACGCTTCTCAGACTCGTAAAGTTGCTTCATCTTTTCTTTGCTTAGACGAAGAGCTGCTTCGGTCTCTTTCGTACTCGAGCCATATTGTCAAGGCGCTCATCGAGTGAGGGATATTGCTTCGCTTGCCGACTGGTATGGTGAAGTCGGGGCGATATCCGTAGATGACTTCAAACGGTGTTTGTGAGTTACCCGCATGTACTCGCGAGTTGAGTGCAAACTCAGCCGCCGGCAGATGATCGACCCAGTCGTCTTGTCGTTGCTGACAGAATAGACGCAGGTACTGTTCGATATCCTGGTTTTTGCGTTCGACTTTGCCATTTCCTTGCGGATGATAGGCGGTCGTAAAACCAGTCTCTATGCCTAGGCGGTGATAGAGCGCACGCATGAAGCGCGCTGCAAACTGGGGTCCTCGGTCAGAGAACACCTTCTTGGGAATGCCGTGAAGTCGGAATACTTCTTTGTAGTGTAGATCGGCAATCCCCTCAGCGTTAACCTTAGTGGTAGTGGGATGATGTGCGTTTGATCGGAGTAATGGTCGACGTAGACCGCGATCGAATCAAATCCCTTAGAAGGTGGTAGCTGAGTGATGAGATCTACTCCGACGTGTTCCCAAGGTCCGGCCGGAGTTTCCTGAGGCTGTAGTACTGCTTTAGGGTGTGGAGCTGACTTTAGCGTTGACAGCGATCACAACCTAGTACGTAAGTCTCGACGAAGGCATTCATCTTGGCCACCAATAGTGTCGTGAGACTAGCTCTATGGTGCCGTGTTTGCCCGGATGACCAGCCGCGGGTGTGTCATGGCAAGATTTGACGATTTCGTGACGGAGCTCTTTGTTGTTAGGGATGTAGAGTTTTCCCTTGTAATAGATGAGCCCGTCACTCTCTTCCCATTCGAGTAAACCGCCGACAAGTTTGCGAGGACCCTTCTTGCGAAGGGTAGCGAGAGCTTGTGCGACTTCTGCTTCTTGCTCCGTGCATTCTCGGATCTTTGATTCGAGTGGAGAAGCAGTGGCGAGCGCACTGGTAGCGAGGATCCGGAAGTGTTCCGGTTTCAGTACCACCTGATCCTTGTTGTCTTCTTCGTCCGTGACAGCGTGAGAGTGAAGACGAGAGAGAGGATCAGCGTGTATCATGGTACTACCGGGCTTGTGTACCAACACGAAGTCGAAGTCAGCCAAGAGTAATGACCAACGTGCTTGACGTCGAGTGAGGTGTTGCGCAGTCTTCCAGTACTGCAGGTTTGCGTGATCTGTCCAGATCTCAAACGGTTCCTTGAGCCCTCAAGGTAGTGGCGCCAATCTTTGAGAGCTTCGGTGATGGCTAACATCTCCCGATCAAAGATTTCGTAGTTACGTTCTGCTTCAGTCATAGATGCGGACCGGTAGGCGATAGGGTGGTAGAATCCATCTTCCTTCGATTTCTGGGAGATGATTCCACCGGTCGCATAGCCCGAGGCATCGACTTCTAGACGTGTAGGGAGTTCAGGGTCCCAGACTGCCAAGATAGGCTTAGTGGTAAAGGCCTTCTTTAGCAACGTGAAGGCAGTCTCTTGTGCTGGACCCCAGACAAACGGTACGTCCTTCTTAGTAAGGTCGTGTAAGGCCGCGCGTGCTTTGAGAAGTCTTGGATGAAGCGTCGGTAGAAGTTGGCAAACCCTATGAATCCTCTAACTTCTTTGAGGTTCTTGGGTGTGGGCCACGTAGAAACTGCTTGGACTTTGACAGGGTCCATAGCTACTTCGCCGGCGCGAATGATCAATCCGAGGTACTCGATTTCAGATTTCTCAAACTCGCACTTTTCCGGACGAAGATACAGATCGTGCTGCTGAAGTCGCTCGAGGACTTCATGAACAACCTTGCGGTGCTCTGTCAGGTTGTTACTCCAGATCAAGATGTCATCTAAATAGACAGCCACCTTGCCCTCGGCCACGAGGTCGGCGAAGATGTTGTCCATCAGAGCTTGGAAGGTAGCGGGTGAGTTCGTGAGACCGAAGAACATGACTTTAGGTTCGAAAAGTCCTCGGTTGGTAACGAAAGCCGCTTTGTACTCATCTCCTTCTTTGATGCGGACATTGTGATATCCCCAACGAACATCAAACTTGGTGAAGATCTTTGCACCCTTGAGCTTGTTGATAATGTCGGTAGCAAGCGGTAGTGGGTAACGATTCTTTACAGTGATGTCGTTGAGTTTGCGGTAGTCCTGAATAAGTCGGAGTTTGTTGTCCTTCTTTTTGATGAAAAAGACCGGAGAAGCCATTGGAGACTTAGAAGGCGTGATGTAACCTTTGCTAGGTTCTCCTGAATAAACTTGTCAAGCTCGGCTTGTTCGTTCAGGGGCATAGGATAAACTTTCGATTTGATGGTCTCAGGAGCGTCTGGTTTGAGATCAATCGAATGGTCCCAGGGCTGATGCTGGGGTAGCCGATTAGACTCTTCCTCAGAGAAACTTTAGCGTGTCTGTGATACTCTGATGGAACGATGTCTTCGAAGGAGCGCTGAGCTTTAGCTTCGTTTGCTTCGGCCGCAAGCTTAGTAGAGTAGGTGAAGCCGGCCATACACCAGACTTCGTCAGTGGTGTCTTGGATGATACCTGCTTTAACCCACTGCCTACGTTCTTTGCGATTACCGTCAACCTTCTGGAAAGGTTCATTAGGAGATTCTTCCGAGCCGCTCGGAATTGTCATTTCTCCTTTTCCCAGTTGACAGTAGGGTTTACGCGCTTGAGCCATGGTAGCCCAAGGATGACGTCTTCTGGACCTAAGTCCGTGACGAGAAACTCTGCCTTTTCAGTGTGATCTCCAACTGTGAGTGTAAGGCGAACGAAGTGCGTTAATCCGCCAGCTTTATTCTTAGTTCCGTCAATGTTATGCAATGAGATGACCCTTTCGAGCGGGTGCTGAATAATTTTATGCTTCTTGACGAACTGGTGACTGATGAATAAAGCCGTAGCTCCTGAATCGATCATAGCAGGAACGCGAATGCTTCTATTCAGACCTTTAACTAGTACATGTACACGGAAATGAGATGATAACCGATCTAGCGACGATATAGTACATGAGGAGATAGTAGATGACGGGCATGGAGTAGACGTTGTACACGAGGAAGACGAGGCAGAAGACGAGGACGACGAAGGAGGCAAGGACAGGGTATCTGGGGGACTCGCAGCTGCGGCTGTGTCACGAGTCCGCTTCAAAAAACCGCATTAATTTTTGCTGCCATCTCATCCATTTGCTTCTTCTGGATGTCAAGCATGTCCTTGAGCGCAGCAATTTTAGCATCCTTGTGTTGGACGCGTCTTGCTTGGCTGCAGTAGTAGTCGACGATGTCGACGAGGTAGCGGCAACCTTTTGTCCCTTAGGGACGCCTTGGAGCCGTTTTAGGCAAACTGCCCCCCAGTGACCGGTGCCACCGCAGTGGTTGCAGACCGGGTCGTCTGGGTGCTTCGAGTCCCTCTTCTTGTGACTCTCAGATCCGCAAACCGAGCAGCGCTTGCTCATCTCCTTCTTCCATTTCTGGAAGATCTCCTGTTTGCCCAGACCCGCAAAGAGCGAGTCAAACGAGGCGGAGAAACGGGAGGCATCGATCTCCATAGCATTGGGATCGCGGAACGCCTGCTGATGGGACTTGCCGTGCCCTGACGAGCTGTCCACCATGACCTTGCCGGTGCTGTTGCGAAGATCGGCAAGTTGAGCATCGACCGCTTTGCATTGGTCTTTGAGTGCGTCATAGGTGGCGGCACGGGTTTGAAAGTACGAGACACGTTGCAAGTACTCGGTGCTCAAGCTCGACTTGAGGCGGTCAAAGAGGTCCTGCTGGCTCCAGCCAGTGCAAGGGGCCCATGTCTCAAACTTGGAGATGTGGGCGGCGAAGGTCTTGTTGCCTTGCTTCATGTTGGCGACTTTCGTCTTGGCCTCCATGACAGCATCTATAGGCTCGAATTTGGCTTTAAAAGCCTCGATAAATGTGTCCCAGTCATTTCCAAATGCTGGTTTGCTATTGGCTAACTCCTCAATGTGAGGGCGAGCCCAATCAGCGGCGTCCTCCTGCATGAAGGACAGGGCGCTTGTGATGAGTTTATGAGGATCAAAGATCCTCGCGCCGTTGTTGTCCACTCGGACCTGGCCTTGCGCGTCTTGCTGGAAGAACGCTTTTCCTTGATTTTGCGCCCATACTATGAACGCGTGGCGAAGAGCCGGGCTTCCGACGATGTTTTCCCCTTGAAGGAGACTGGTTTCTCAACTATGCTTCTTTCCCGAGAAGCGTGGGTAGCAGCGGCAACCGCTGGTGTCTGTGCAGCTGCAAGTGCAGTCACCTGGTTGGTCAGGTCTACCATCTTTTGTGTCAAGACGCCCAACATATTCAGGACGTCTTGCTGGCTCAGGTTGGCGACTGGGGCAGCTGGGGCAGCAGGGGCGGCGGGCTGGTTGGGATCCATGTCGTCTGTGACCGTGCTCGAATCGAAGAAATGTATGTGATTGTAGCGTGGTGGGCAAAACTGTGGTTGTGTCTAGATCCACTCAAAGTAGCTATCACTATTGACTACGTTAAGTTGTGCTAAAACTCTATCGTAGTTTTTACGAAGCTGCTTGAAGGAAACTTTCCCAATTGCTTTACAACCCCAGTCCAAGAGCTGCCACTCGCGGTCTGCTGTGACGGGAGCGAGATCGTCGACTCGGTTGAGGAAACGATTGACCTTGTTGACGAGGTGAAGTAGCGCGCGACGGTGGTCGGGTTGGCGCGGTTTAGGAGTTCTTCAAGCTCCGTGAGAGCTTGCAAGCGAGTACGGACGGCGGTGAGTTTTGGCTTGAAGATGCCGACGAGATCTACCGGCGTCAACTTTTCAAAGTCGATGAGTACCGGTTTGGGTGCTGCGGGGGCGGGAGTGGGCGGAGGAAGTTTGGCGAGCTGCTCCGAGAGAGTTGGCTTGTGGGTTCGCTGCTCAGCTAGAGTGCGAGCACGTTCTTCAGCGGCGCGTTCTCCGTATGCTCTGGCAGAAGCGCGGAGTTGTTGGTTTTCCTCGTAAGAGGGGACGGTGAGGGTGATGCCTTTGACAGGCGGCTTCTTGGACACGTACTTCGCGACGGTGACCAGGTCTTTGTCAGACCAGCGATGAGGTTGACCGCTCTTACGCTTTTCAGCGAGAGCGTCAAGGAACGATGATGGAAGAGACCTCTTGAGCTGAGGCTCAGTTGTAGAGAGGTTTTTAGAAAAACGGGGGCGCGTGTCCTTGGGCACTAGACAACGCGCAGGGGGTAGAAACGGACGACGTAAGTGTAGCTCAACGGTATGAGAAGACCGGAGACGTACTCGTCAAACAGGAATAAACTTTTTAAAACGGTGGGAATGGGGACCCAGGGTTTACACAACGATCTCGACCTAATGACACGGAGACAGGGCTCGACATGACAAACAGGGACACGATGTGGATGACAACAAGGAGGTGGTGGCAGGCGTGAAGCACAATGCGTTCACCAGCTATCAAACTTATTCAGAAAGCTAGCCCAGTAAAGACCAAGTTAGCATTGATACTACTCGCTATGTAGTGCAAGAGGGGTGTTGCTTACCTAGCCCAGTAAAGACCAAGAGGTCGAGATGAGGGCTAGGAGCATACATGTAGCTGCTTATATAGACTTCAGGGGCCTGCGCACAGACCATGTTAAGGGCAGGCTTTGCAAGAAGCCGTGTGAACGAAGAACAAAAGAACTACCTAAAGGAGAACAATAGCTATTGTCTAGACCTTGCCAAGAACTCTACCCGTGAGAGAATCTATCTAAAAGGAGACCAACTATTGTATTCCATTCCCACACCTGTGAGAACATCCTTCCATAAAGAGAACAATAGGGAAAGAACAATAAGGAGCCCATGTGGACGGTATCTATGACGTCAAACCCTAGCTATGGGCTGAGCCATGTGGTTGTAGCCATGTGGTCTTACTTAAGCTAAGTCACATGCCAGTGTGACGTAGTAGCAAGTAATGTGACCGTGTGGAGCGTCTAAGCCACGTGATACGGGCGCTTAATAGACGTGCAAAGGGAGTTTGTGCAGAAAAGGTTGTAACTGGGTTGTAGCCCGGAGTTTTACAGATAAAAACAAGAGGTAAATTGCGAAAATTAAGGGCTAGTCAGGCCATCCATGACAGCGACGTTGTATCAAGCGGGTCACAACTCGCATGCGGTTCGATTCTTCGAACAGAGCTGTCCAGTCAGCGAAGATGCCTTGAAGATGCATGACACCGCATTGGTGGACGTGCAGGTCACACCGGACCGAGACGATCAGTGGGCGTCCCTCGAAGACCAGCTACATCACCAATGGGAAATCCTAGGGGTTTGCCAGTCTAAAACTGGCGACCGCAGGGTAAGTGTACCATGCCCGAATGCTATATACACGTTGATTTGACCCATTGATATAGGGTGCTTTCTCTGATTTCAGGAGTTGTATCAGAACCAGTCATTCATTGCCCTCTCCATGGCGCTCGAAGGCACCAGTACCTCTGCGTACACAGGTGCTGCCCAGCTCATCTTAAACAAGGCACCCTTACTAACGCCGCTGTAAGTACCCCTTCAAAAAATGTTTTCTTGTATTCTCATCCGCCGTATTCTAGTCCATTCTCGCTGCTGAAGCACGCCATGACGGCCGGGCCTCTTCCGCTGCCCCGAAGGGCGCGGCTCGGAACGGCCCTTACAACACGGCCCTCTCTGTTAAACTGGACGCAGGTCAAAGCCGCGCACTTGCTCTGTTGGTGAGCCCTCGCAGTCATGTGTAAAACGACTTCAAGCTGACAGACTTCTGCCAACCAGCTATTGGGCCATTGCTGCGGTACCACACCCCCTCTGGGCCTTCTGCATGAACCACACCGTTGAGGAGTGCGAGAAGATCTACTGCGCGAGCAGCTGAAGCCTTGTGTATGGCGACGGGTGGCCCTAAGGTAAGTCGCAGTACTGATACCGCTTGAATTCTCACCTGATGGTTAAGCAGCCAACACCCGCAGGACGTCATCTTGCACAAACACTCTCGTTTTTCTTTCACGGTCGCTACAATTCAATGACACCCACCTCTGCCTGCAATGCTCTCACATTCCTGACTATTTCTTTCACCATGCTCGCGCTGTATTATTGATTAGCTGATGTTCTCGCCATTGCGCTGTTCAATCCATTGCCATTGTTGCTATGCACCCTAATGCGAGAACTACTGCCTTGAAAGCATTGCATTGATGTGTATGACAATATAAACTACCGGCGGCGAGATTATCTTGCACTGTAAACTGTGGGCGGAGACATTAAAACGTATTACCATGCAAGATAAAGTGGCCCGCAGACCATTATTGTGGGTGCCGGGTGTTTATAACTTTCTAGGTACAGAGATTGTGTGAGATAAAGTTTGCTCAATGTTATATTGTAATGCTCGGGTTTACAGTGGTAGGTATTGTGCAATAATGTTTTGTTTTTTTACGAGATGAAGCAATGTCTGTGGATTGCTGCACATGTACCTGATCAGAATTTGACATCATTTGCCAGCAGGAGTGGAGTTTGAATCTGAGTCTGGAAGACCATTGTCAGTAGACTGGCCATAATGTGCTCAATCCCACTTCAATTGACAGGATGTTTGTACCAGGATGTTGCCACAAGATAGGGCTATCCAATGGTGTAATATGTGTACAAATCTGTACCCATATGCAGTCTGTAAAAATCTAAAACTGCATTTTGATTGCAAAAGTGACCTGATACAAAGTTATAAAGGGCTGATAACAAGGCCAGTGTGATGCCATCAGCTGGATTCATTGTTTCGTTATTGACCCTGTTATTGTCTGTATTCTGCCATCAAATTTCCACACTTTGGGGGACAAAAAGGTCACATCTGAAAAGGCATCAATGTGCTGGAGCACACTGGAACAATTCTTCTTCATTCTTCAGGAATTGTAATGAAATTCATCATTGCTTGAAACATGGCCAGAGAGTTGGTCATGCCAAACAACATCATTTTAGCCTCAAACAGCCCTCGCTTTGTCACAAATGCACCCTTCCATTCATCATTCTCCTTGATCCGGATGTTATGGTAGCCCCATTGTACGTCAAACTTGGTAAAGATTTTGGCTTGATAAAGCCGATTGGTAATGTCTCATACCAAGGGGAGTGGGTAGATGTTTTTGATTGTGATGTCATTTAACTGTTGATAGTCCTGAACAAGCTGGAGCTTGCCATCCTTCTTCTTGACAAAGAATACCGGTGAGGCCATAGGCGACTTGGATGGAACAATATACCCTTTTGCTAGGTTTTTCTCAATAAAGTTGTCCAGCTCTGCCTGTTCATTTGGAGACATTGGGTAGACCTTGGATCTGAACACCCTTGGGTTCTCTGTCAGATCAATTGTATGATCCCAGGGCTGATGCTCTGGGAGGCGCTGTGATGCTTCTTCTGAGAAGACTGTCTGATGTGTACAATATTCTTCTGGAACCATCTGCTCAAATGTCTTTTGTTCTTTAGACTGGTGGGCGTTGGCGGCAATGTCCATAGAATATGTAAAACTGGCACAAGTCCAAAGATCTTCTTTGGTGTCCTGAATGATGCCGGCCCTGAGCCAGGCCTGTCTTTGCTTCTAATTGGCTGTGATAGACTGGAAGGGCTCGAAGTCCTCCTTGGCTTGCAACTCCATTTCTCCGGTAGCCCAATTAATCTTGGGGTTTGCTTTGCAAAGCCAGGATAGGCCTAGAATGCAATCTTCCGGTCCGATGTCTGTGACCAAAAATGTTGCGTTCTCTTGATAGCTCCAACTTGTAGCTCAAGCTCTGCTCTGTGTGTGATATGTCCTCCTTGATTTAGAGTCCCATCAATGTTGTGGAGTGGGATCTGTCTTTATAAGGGGACCATACGTACTTGGTGCCAGTTGACAAAGTCTTGACTTAGGAATGATGCGGTGGCTCCTCAGTCAATCATAGCTTTGATGCCTTTTTCTCTGGACACTCCTTTGAGCGTAATTGGAACTCGGAAGTGCATGCTAAGTGGGTCTATTACAGGCACTATGCAGGACAACAAGGTTTCGTAGTAGTTATACATGTTGTTAAATGAAGCTGAAGGCTGCAAATCAGGTTGCTGAGCGGGGCGGGTATTCACTACAGGGATGCTAAAATTGGTGTCCATGGGGGAATCATCAACGTCCTCCACTTCTTCTATGTAGGTCTTTCTAGAGGGATGCAAGGGTGCAGTTTCACCCGGAGTCCTTTCTAAAAAACCCTTTGATTTCCCAGCTGGTTGACTTGGTCCGTAAGTGATGACATGGGTTGTTGGCTATTATCCGCACCCTGGAAGAGTATTGTCAACATCTGGAGGGACACCCGATTACTGTAGAAATATGGTTGGACCACCAAAACCTGACATATTTTAGGAATGCTCAGAAGCTGACTTGGAGACAAGCACGATGGGTGTTATACCTTACGCAATTCCATTCTGTGCTCCGGCACAAACCTGGAAAGACCATGCTTACCACAGATCCTCTGTCCAGGAGGCCAGAACATGAAGAGGGGGTAAATTCCAATCAAGAGAACAAACTTATCCTTAAACCCGAGTTTTTTGCCATCTCTGCTATTGAAAACTCTCATGACTCGCCTATCAACAATGATGAGATCCTAAGACAGGTCAAGGAAGCACTCATGAACAATCAAGTTACCAAGGACTATCAGCAGTTACTTAACTCTGGTCCTAGGGAGTTCAAGAAATCACTAGAGGAATGGAATTTTGGGAACAGATTACTCCTATACTGTGGAAAAGTCTACATCCCCAAAGCTCAGAAATTAGATCTGAGATGCCAAATCATCCAGATGCATCACAATCTACCTTCTGCCGGACATCCTGGCAGATGGAAAACGTACAAACTGATCTCAAGAAACTACTGGTAGCCAGGTTTAACCGCTGATGTCAAGAAATGTGTGACAGGCTGTGACACATGTCAGCAGATGAAGACTTGTCTGCAACAGCCTTAAGGACCACTCATCCCTAATCTGGTTCTGGCCAAACCATGGGATATCATGACTGTCGACTTGATTACTCAGTTACCAGAGTCTGATGGCTTCAATGCTATCTGCGTAGTTGTAGACCGCCTTACTAAAAGGGTGCACTTCTTCCCTATTGTAAACAGATTCTCGGCAAAAGATCTTGCAGCTCTACTCTACGAGAGAGTCTGGACCCTCTGTAACAGTAAGGTTACTACTCACCAGATAAGTTGTTAGACTTGAGGGGATAGAGTGAGATAGAGTGTGAGAGGTGTGGTGAACGAAGTACTGGGGAGTACTGAGTAGTCCTTTATCAACAGAGTGGATAAGACTGAGGGGATATGCCCTCAGGAGTGCCTCTATATATACATGAAGGGGAGGACCCCAGGTACTACCCTAAGACCCCTAATACATACATGAGTAAGCAAAGTAATCTACCTTACTAAGCATGCCCTATGCCCTAGTGGTGTCACTTCAATAATCAACCAATAGCAATTGTCCCCATGACCTGACCCCATGACCCAGCTCCAAGGCTAGACTTTTCCAGAAGGTTCTAAGAACTATGACATCATCTAATGGTATGTTCTATACTATGACATCATAGTTCCAGCATGTTCCACAAGGTTCCAGAGAGTTCTATCATGTGATACACAGATAAGAAAAGGAGCGCATCAGCGCATCAGAGACAGGAGGCGCATCAGCGCATCAATTGATAGGCACTGAGAATAAGCGCTGGAATAAGCGCCTGATAAGCGCCAGATAAGCGCTGGATCAGCATCTAAATAGACGCCGGAATAAGCACTGGATAAGCGCTTGACAAGCGCTTAACTGATCCCAATAATACCGTTGCCTGGTAAGGCAAGTCTTGTAGAAACATTGAAAATATGTGACACTATCCATGGGTTACCTTTGCAAATTATTTCCGACCAAGGTCCACAATTTGCAGCAGATTTATTCCAGGAATGGTGTAAAATGCTAGGGATAAAATCTACGATGACCACCGCATATCATCCGCAGACTGATGGTCAAACTGAACGAGTTAATCAAACGCTCAAACAGTACCTGCGTTGTTACGTTGATCAACTACATGATGACTGGGCTAGATTGCTCAGCTCGGCTGAGTTTGCATACAACAATGCAGCGCACGAGGGAACTAAGCACTCGCCTTTTTACCTCAAATACGGCAGACACCCTAGAGCTGGTCCAATGCTTACTAAGGACCTGAAAAGGTCTGACATGAATGACATCATGTGGAACCGCTTGCAAGCTCAAGAGCATGCTAAAGCGGCGTTACAACTTGCGGCTGAACGCATGAAGTGGTACTATGACAAGCACGTCCAGAAGGTCCCCTTCAACAAAGGCAATCAGGTCATGCTGGTTCTGAGAGACTATCAAAATTCTGGACATAAGCTATCAGCCAAGTACTATGGCCCATTCAAGATTGCTGAAAAGCTCTCGCCGGTCACATTCAGACTGGAATGGCCCGAATGTTCACCAAGGATACACCCTGTATTCCATGCAAGCAAGTTGGTACTGTATAACAAACCTGAATTCGAAGGCCAAAAGCTGGAGATGCCTCCACCAGATATTATTGACGGAGAAGAAGAATACAAAGTCAAGAACATTCTCAAGTCAAGACATACAGGTCGTGTGAAAAAGCTTCAGTATTACATACACTGGAAAGGCTATGAACCAAATGATGACACGTGGGAACCTGTGGAAAACATCACGCATGCTCAAGAAGCAATCAAGATATTCTACAACGATCATCCCCGAGCTATCTGCTCAGCTACAATCTACTGTGTATATATAAGTTACAAACAACACACCAAGGATCATCCACAATCCCATGACGCAACCGAGGAGGGTACGGACTAGACTACCATCAGCCAATGAGGTGTGAACCCTGTCAGGGGCATTGGTAGAAGCTGCTAGAGTTACTCAGAACTGCTGAAGAACCCTCTTGACAATGGTGAAAAAGTGGACTCAATGACCAAGGTGTTCGTTCAAAACTCTTTGCACAGAGTTCAAAGCAAGAAGGGGGGTAATGTCACAAATTTTCAATGTTTCTACAAGACTTGCCTTACTAGGCAACGGTATTATTGGGAATATTTAGGTCCTTATCCAGCGCTTATCTGTCTAATTGATGCGCTGATGTGCCCTCTGTCTCTGATGCGCTGATGTGCTCCTTTCCTTATCTGTGTATCACTCTCTGGAACCTTGTAGAACATGCTGGAACTATGATGTCATAGTATAGAACATTTCATTAGATGATGTCATAGTTCTTAGAACCTTCTGGAAAAGTCTAGCCTTGTCTTAGAACAAGCTAGAACAAGTCTAGCTTTGGGACTAGGTCATGGGGTCAGGTCATGGGGACAATTGCTATTGGTTGATTATTGAAGTGGCACCACTAGGACATAGGGAATGCTTAGTAAGGTAGATTACTTCGCTTACTCATGTAGGTATCAGGGGTCTTAGGGTAGTACCTGGGGTCCTCCCCTTCATGTGTATCGTGAGGGCATATTACCTCAGTCTTATCCACTCTGTTGATAAAGGACTACTCAGTACTCTCCTGTACTTTGCTTAGCACACCTCTCACACTATCCTCTCAAGTCTAACAACTTATCTGGTGAGTAGTAACCTTACTGTTACAATTATGAAACTTGTATGAGTACATAAGCAGTGCAAAAAGGGGCAGTGCAAATGATTAAGGTAAGTACACAACACTAAAAACTATGTATGGGTGCATGAGCAGCGCAAAATAATGAAAGCAGGCTGTACAAGGGAAGAGAACAAAGATCAAGCAAACATAGCTGCAACACTATGAATTGTGTATGAATGCATGAGCAGTGCAAAACAGAGACAGCACAAATGATTAAGGTAGCTACACAACGTGAAAACTTGTATATGGATGCATGAGCAGTGTTACAATTCCTGAAGAATGAAGAAGAATTGTTCCAGTGTGCTCCAGCACATTGATGTCTTTTCAGATGTGACCTTTTTGTCCCCCAAAGTGTGGGAATTTGATGGCAGAATACAGAAAGTAACAGTGTCAATAACAAAACAATGAATACAGCTGATGGCATCACACTGGCCTTGTTATCAGCCCTTTATAACTTTGTATCAGATCACTTTTGCAATCAAAATGCACCTTTTGATTTTTACAGACTGAAAATGGGTACAAATCTGTACATATAATACACCATTGGATAGCCCTATCTTGTGACAACATCCTGGTACAAACATCCTGTCAATTGGAGTGGAATTGAGGAAGTTATGGCCAGTCTACTAAAAAAAGTCATCCAGACTCAGATTCAAACTCCACACCTGCTGGCAAATGATGTCAAATCCTGGTCAGGTGCATGTGCAGCAATCTACACACATTGCTTGCTCTCTGAACAAGAAATACAATTAGAAGACATGCCACACATAGTATTGGCTCTGAGCAAGAGTTACCAGTACTTTAGATGCTAACTACAAAGTGTCAATCCCTACATTCTTGGACAATGTAAATTTGTGGCTGCATTAGTAGTGAGTACTGTACCTGATTGGTTCACAAAGTTTCACAACTGTGAGTTGCTCTTGCTCTCTAAGCAGGAATTACAATCAGAACACAGCCTGTGGCAGTTCCAATGGGGGTGAGGCAGTTCAGACATCAACAGTACATGGTTGCATCAGCAGCAAGCACTGCATTGAATTGTTGCACAAAGTTTCACAAGCATCAGTTGCTCTCTAAGGAGGAGGTAAAATCAGAACATAGCCTGTGGCAGCTCTGATGGGGGTGAGGCAATGCAGACATTAGCTGGACATGGTTTCATCAGCAGCCAGCACTGCATTCAATTGGTCCCCAAAATTTCACAACCATTAGTTGCCTTCTAAGGAGGAGTTACAATCAGAGCACAGCCTGTGGCAGTTCTAGTGGGGCTGAGGCAGTTCAGACATCAGGATGTGGTTGCATCACCATAGAGCACTGCCTTTGATTCTTTCACACGGTTTCACAACCACTAGTGGCTCTATAAGCAAGAGTTACAATCAAAACACAGCCTGTGGCAGTTTCAATGGAGATGAGGCAGTTCATACATCCACAGGACACATGTAACTTGCTGTGGGAGTTGATCTAATGAGACACCCTCAAGCCCTTTATTTCGTATGCAAGCAATTTTCTGTCATCAGCAATGAACACTGCACTAGATTTATGATAAGATATATGAAGCCCCTTGCTACCATTGGTAACTCCCATCATCAATGTATGGCTCATTTTCCTGTAACCAGACTTATCATTTGTAGTAGAGTCACTTTATCCCAGATCAAGTTGCCTATAAACGGTGTCACCAATAGAAAATGCCCGTAATACAGTTGATATTCATGACCAGATGGCTTGGCAAGGTCCTTACCAGGAACAGAGTTGTTTACTCAGGTTCTTTTTGGTAACAAAGTCACAGGTGCAATTAACTATTTCATGCTATATGATTTATTCAATTATCAATAACATAATCACTTGCAACCCTGCTCCTGCAGTTTACCAGATTGTATCTAGAAAATCTAACATAGTTCAACACCATCAAGAAGAAGACGCACGTCAAACAATCTTTATCTCCATGCCTAGCGTTAGCAAGGCCGGCAAGCGGCAAGTACAATTCCTGAAGATTGAATGAAATACTACTTTTAGAGCCAGATTTGTAGGTAAACTTGGTGCTGGTAGTAGCCTAAACAAGTAATAATGGTAGGAATGGCTTCTTCAATGAGTAATGTATAGTAAGTTGGTGATTTGTTTCCACTGGAGCACACAATTATTCATGAAAGAAGAGGGACCGTGCTGTATTGTTTGAAGTGCAACAATGGGTGTAAATACAGAATTAAAACATGTACAAGTTGGTGGAGTAAAGCATGGAGATAAAGATTGTTTGACGTGCGTCTTCTTCTTGATGGTGTTGAACTATGTTAGATTTTCTAGATACAATCTGGTAAACTGCAGGAGCAGGGTTGCAAGTGATTATGTTATTGATAATTGAATAAATCATATAGCATGAAATAGTTAATTGCACCTGTGACTTTGTTACCAAAAAGAACCTGAGTAAACAACTCTGTTCCTGGTAAGGACCTTGCCAAGCCATCTGGTCATGAATATCAACTGTATTACGGGCATTTTCTATTGGTGACACCGTTTATAGGCAACTTGATCTGGGATAAAGTGACTCTACTACAAATGATAAGTCTGGTTACAGGAAAATGAGCCATACATTGATGATGGGAGTTACCAATGGTAGCAAGGGGCTTCATATATCTTATCATAAATCTAGTGCAGTGTTCATTGCTGATGACAGAAAATTGCTTGCATACGAAATAAAGGGCTTGAGGGTGTCTCATTAGATCAACTCCCACAGCAAGTTACATGTGTCCTGTGGATGTATGAACTGCCTCATCTCCATTGAAACTGCCACAGGCTGTGTTTTGATTGTAACTCTTGCTTATAGAGCCACTAGTGGTTGTGAAACCGTGTGAAAGAATCAAAGGCAGTGCTCTATGGTGATGCAACCACATCCTGATGTCTGAACTGCCTCAGCCCCACTAGAACTGCCACAGGCTGTGCTCTGATTGTAACTCCTCCTTAGAAGGCAACTAATGGTTGTGAAATTTTGGGGACCAATTGAATGCAGTGCTGGCTGCTGATGAAACCATGTCCAGCTAATGTCTGCATTGCCTCACCCCCATCAGAGCTGCCACAGGCTATGTTCTGATTTTACCTCCTCCTTAGAGAGCAACTGATGCTTGTGAAACTTTGTGCAACAATTCAATGCAGTGCTTGCTGCTGATGCAACCATGTACTGTTGATGTCTGAACTGCCTCACCCCCATTGGAACTGCCACAGGCTGTGTTCTGATTGTAATTCCTGCTTAGAGAGCAAGAGCAACTCACAGTTGTGAAACTTTGTGAACCAATCAGGTACAGTACTCACTACTAATGCAGCCACAAATTTACATTGTCCAAGAATGTAGGGATTGACACTTTGTAGTTAGCATCTAAAGTACTGGTAACTCTTGCTCAGAGCCAATACTATGTGTGGCATGTCTTCTAATTGTATTTCTTGTTCAGAGAGCAAGCAATGTGTGTAGATTGCTGCACATGCACCTGACCAGGATTTGACATCATTTGCCAGCAGGTGTGGAGTTTGAATCTGAGTCTGGATGACTTTTTTTAGTAGACTGGCCATAACTTCCTCAATTCCACTCCAATTGACAGGATGTTTGTACCAGGATGTTGTCACAAGATAGGGCTATCCAATGGTGTATTATATGTACAGATTTGTACCCATTTTCAGTCTGTAAAAATCAAAAGGTGCATTTTGATTGCAAAAGTGATCTGATACAAAGTTATAAAGGGCTGATAACAAGGCCAGTGTGATGCCATCAGCTGTATTCATTGTTTTGTTATTGACACTGTTACTTTCTGTATTCTGCCATCAAATTCCCACACTTTGGGGGACAAAAAGGTCACATCTGAAAAGACATCAATGTGCTGGAGCACACTGGAACAATTCTTCTTCATTCTTCAGGAATTGTAATAGGGAACAGTCTGTATAAGTGGAGAGATAAAGATCAAACAAACATAGCTGGAACATTATCAAACTTGTATGAGTATATGAGCAGCGCAAAACAAATGCAGTACACATGATTAAGGTAGCTATGCAACATTGCAAAACATGTATGGATGCATGAACAGTGCAAAATGTAGTAAAGAGGCTGTACAAGTGGAGGAAACAAGGATGAAACACACATAGCCTCAGGTTTCAGTTGCATGCAGGTGTTGGTGCCCAAAACGTTTCACATGTATAATATCTCAGAATACCATTACATACAGGTGTAGTGTTGTATTGTAATGTAATGTAATGAGTTGTGTTGAATGGTACTCATATTCTGAGATTTTCTGCACAAGAGAGTAATTAATGGGTATTTAGTGATATTCTAAGATTATAGTGCATTATAACGGTATTTTTTCCACACACTATTCAGGAATTGTAACTGGAACAATTCTTCCTCATTCTCCATGCAACAATAATTTCATTCTTCAGGAATTGCAGTTAGTTGCATTCTGAGCAATAGTTACCATCAAAACACAGCCTGTGGCAGTTTCAATGAGGATGAAGCAGTTCAAACATCAACAGGACACATGTAACTTGCTCTGGAAGCTGATTCTAAAACAATTCAACTCATATATTTAGGGGGCACATCATTTTCTTGCTGCATCAGCATTTTTTTGCTGCATCAGCAGTGGACACCAGGTATAAAAGCATTTGCCATTGTACCAGTGGTTTTAGCTTTATGAATAGTATGTATTACTTGTGAAATCAAAATGATTTCAGAATACAGCCAGAAGTTCATGAGTAAATTGAAATGCACACTCAAGGCTGGTTGCTACAAACTGTTCTGGGGAGCTGTGCTATTGCATGGTAACCAATAAATACTTTCTATTGTGATGAGGATGAAACAGCTTGGGTGCTGCCATCTGAGACAATTGAAGAACTTACATGTTTAGCTCAGCACTGCACATGAGCCACAAGATATATAAAGACTCTGACTAGCATCCTCATACCTCAGCAAAACTCCAGATTCTTCTGTTTTTTCAGCACTGGTTGGTAAGAACATTGCTGTTTATGCTGCACTCTGGGTTGTGATATTGAAATAGTTCTCACAGCTGTCTTTTGAAAGTTCAAAACCTCTCCAAAGAGTCCAAACCCTGTCAAAAACTGCTTTCCACATTTTTTTCACACCCTTTCCACACCCATTACAAATCATTCTCCAACATTCTATACCATCATGCGGCTTTCAACCACTCTTCTATTGCTTGCCACTATAATCACTGGCACATCAAATGTTGTGACTGTGTCTGCTGCGCCGTATGTTGGAAGAGGAGAGTCCTGTGATTCATGTCTCTCCAACAGCCCTGGTTATTCAGAGAAACGAAGTGCAGGCACAGACAAAGGTTCCAGTGCATATGTCTCTGGTACACCGGAATTTTTTGAACCTTTGACACAGGAAGAGGCAGGGATTTATGTGGAGTTGAAAAAGGACCAAAACACACGCGCTCTATACAGGAAACTATTGGACAGGCGTACAAAGCCTTCTGATCGCAATGAATACATTATATGGAAGCACATCCAGTTGTTGAGGCAAGCAGGCATGCTGGATCCCCTGCCAAAGTTACCAGTTGTGCACAAGGGACACAGCTTAGCGCCCCAGAGGAAAATAGGAGAATTGCAGCTGCCAGTTCTTAGAGAGGGAGAGGAATTAAGAACTGCAGCTGATTTACAAAAGCACTCTATCATGTAGCACTACAGATCACAATTGTACTCTGTAGGATCCTGCAGTTCAGTTGTACTATCTCACTTGCTCTGCATCATCAGCTAAATAGCCCTTGTGCCCCTCTGTGGTTCTCCAAGTTTTTCTGACCATGCATGCACAATTGCTCCAGGACAATTGGTATCAATCCAGGAAAGCTTGTGATACTAAGCTATGGTAGTCAAACTAGTGCAAGCTGCTATTGTCATCTCTGAGGTTACTACAATTTCTGACTGCAACAAACGTTGTAGGTGACTGTAGGCACATTTGTAATGTCATAGTATCTTTTTGGTGCCATGGATCACAACAAGGTGATTCTAGCAAATATATCAAGTCTCCACAAGTTTCCTGTGATATGCTGCACATATGCCCCTATGTCACTTTTGCAGGACCTATTTTGAACAAAGCTGAATTATCTGAGTGAATATAGCACAATGATTTACTCAGAAATGGAAGTATGTGATGACACAATCTGTTTGAAAGTTACGAGTGTAGGGGATGACTTGGAAGGTCAACTAACTCTGGGAGTAAGTGTCTTCTTATTTCTCTGCTCTCTAGGAGCAGTATATATACATGTCTGTAACTAGATTACTAATGCTACAGTAATGTCATATGAGTAAGGATTGGTAATGCACAGTCCTGCTTGCTAATACTACTAAATAGAGAATGTAAGCAATGACTGAGCATCCTACCTAACTGAATGGTGCTGACTGAGCCTTTAGTAAGCTCAATACATTTGGTATATAAAATATGTGTCATGCAGAAGCCTCATGGGACTTCTGCTATTCAGTCATGGAAACTACTGGAACACAATGCAATAAGGTGCAAGTATCACATCATGTGTGGCCATAATGATGATGGAATCACATGCTATGTACTATCTGTTCTTATCTATCTACATATCTAATCTACATCGTCCATAGATCTGATCTCCAATAATCAGTGATACACTCTCGCTTTGACACAATCCCATCTGGCAGTTGATCTCTCTGCCAAGTGTTACAGACACAGTGGTAGATACACCTTGATAAGTTCAGCAATTGTACTTGCTGTAAAGCTCAGCATGGGTAGCAAATACCTGTGGTGACTTGTAGGTTGACCTGCACCAACACCTGCAGGTATCTGACCCGCAGGTAGCAGGTACCTACCTGTACAGGTATGTCACAGGTGCAGGTAACTGGATTTTGCCACCACAGGTATACTTGTAGGTACCTTCAGGAAATTTTGACTTTCAATGCACAAGGACTGACAGCAGTCAAGGATTCATACTACAACAACAGTTATGGGGTTATAGAGGTATGGGTTAGGAGAGGTTCAACTGTGTTTGAGACAGCTGGAATGGGCTGCTTATATGGGGCAGTCAGGATGAGTACATGGGCCTGAACTTTAGGTGTCAGACAGCCGCTATCATTCTGTTGCTCTAAATTCAAACTATCTTCAGGCTCGAAGCTTTTACATTACTTTCCAGTATTCATATACCTACAAAGTATACTCAAATCTCGGGTGCCTATCGCCGAGCCCTCTCCTTTCCCTTCTCGAATCCCACTCTCCGTTAGGCATCTCCCTTTCCAACCTCGCTACCTCTTCCCTCTTACGCTTGTTTACATGGGAGAGATAGAAAATTGTGATTGCACTAACCGCCACCATGGTGAGCGCCGAAGCGAGGTTGATGCTCGTGGCGATGTGGAACCGGGGCGGGTCAACGAAGATCCATGTCGATAGAATTCCTGGTTGACGTCAGAAATCTGCACATCAAAAGAAGTTGAAATGGATGGCTCACCACCAGAACTAGTGACTCCGAATGCCAGTGCGATGGATGTCGCTCGTCGGTAATGCGGCTGGACATTGTTTGCGTTCCACACCGAGAGACAAGGCGCGGCTGAGTACACGCCTGTGATCTGCAGGAAGAGGGAGAAATAGGCGACGTGTTTGTTCGTCGAGCCTATGGCACAGAATCAGTGTATGTGGCTGGCAATCGAGGTCTGTTGAACATCGACTTGATTCTCACCAAGGAATATGGCATATCCGACAGATGCAACCAAGCTTGCCCCGACAACCATGATACCCCGTTGTTTGTACTTATCACAAAGATACGAGCACAGGATGCTGATAACGAACGAGCAAACGTATGGTGGGACCTGATAGAATTTGAGAGCATTAGTCAACAAAAACTATCGGAGCCTCTGTCGTCAGCGAAACGTACAGTCAAGAGCTGTGTCTGGGTCTCATTGAACTTGAGAGCACCCACGATAGTCGGCGTAAAATTTGCCAAACCAAAGAGCTATTCGAGCCGCTTTAGTAAGTTCAAGTACCAGATATGAGACGCTTAACACACCGTAACACCGTTGAAGAAAAGCGGCACACAAACAAGCCACACCTGTGCTGCGTCTGTGAACACGCTGCTTACCTCCTTCCACGAGAACACTTCGTGCTCTTGTCCATCCGCATCCGCATCCCCACTCCAATCCTGCGTCAAAGCCTCGCAGTAGGCCGCCTGCTCGAGGGGAGTGAGCTTGAGGAACCGATTGTTCGGAAAGTTGGCAGGGCTAGAGGGGATGCCAACCAGGAACGTCACGAGCCCAAAGAGGGTGGTAAAAAGCCCTTCCTAACAAGACGGTATGTAAGCGAGCTGCAAGACAAGAAGTAGAATCGACGAACCAAGATGAATATCCATGCCCACCCAGGGAGACCGCGTATCCCATCCATATTTTCTATGCCAGCTGCCAGTAAACCAGAGAATGCACCCGCGAGTGATGTTGCGCTGAACATCATCGCGAATCGCACCTGGAGCTCGTGTCTTTTGTAAAACGACGACATATACAAGACAATTCCTGGGAAAAGACCACCTGCGGAGGTGTTGACACATGATACACGTCCGGCCGAGCAGACAAGGCTTACCTTCTAATGCACCGAGGAAAAATCGACAGGCAAGCAAGCCGTTGTATGACTTGACGGCCCCTTGACACGCTGTTACCACCCCCCATAGCGTAACCATAAGTGGCAGTGTGTAGTTCGCCCCGATCCGTTTCATGAGGAGGTTCATTGGGAGCTCCATAAGAATGTAGGGCACACTGAAGACAAAAATAGAGTGGTGTTAGCATCCTGGTGAGGAGAGGAGTGTGGATCGAAAAAAACGCATATGGCAGCAACATAACAATCGGTCTGCCGAGGAGTGCAGAAGGGAAAGATCAGGACTCACTAGGTTATGGTGAGCGCCGTGGAAAAGTCGTGATTCGTCATTTCAAGCGAAGTTTGCAAACCAGCGATTCGTGCGTTGCCAATATTCCTGCGTGTGGAGAAGCGTAATCAACATCAGTAAGACTTGAGTTGTCAGCTAGAAGTTTGAAAGACGTACGAACGATCCTGAATAGACGATTGTAAGATAGGTCAGTATTACCAAGTGGCAGAGTGCAACCTGAGTTGCGTACGATGAACGAGAGTAGATCTGCATTAGAACCGAGCGTCGATTAGTAACTCTCAGGTGTCAGAGGAGTACGCAACGCACAATACATCGCCACAAGAGGAACGACGACTATGTCGACTTTCCACTGTGCAGAACGCATCACATTCGGGTCAATTTCCACTGACGACGCTGATTCCTTCTCGAGATATATGTCTTCTCGAGAGGATGCGAAGTGCTTTTGCAAGCCACCATCGCCAGATTCTGAGACGGGTTGAACGTCAGACGTCACTGCAAGAGGAAAGGATTGCATTGTGACCGCGGCTGGTTAGACCAAGATGGACAGAAGAAACGGTGGGTGCTACGAGAGGCGAACCATTGCAACATACTTATAGCCTTCGCCACAAGGTACGCGCACTTGGAAAACGGCAAAAGAGCCTTTTTTTGCTTCGCGTGAGGGATTGAATAGGGCGGGTTTACGAGATGGCGTCTTGGACGGCATTTGAATTGACCAAGAGACATTTTAAGCGAGATACGCGGTAGCAATGGTCACCAGAGGGTCGCCGGATATTGGTTGTCGATGGAAGATTGCCTGCAGACTATTCCACCAGGTTCAGTGCGCGTCCCTTGAACTCATCATGCATCCATGCACGAGAGCTCGCCTCCACTGGCACGGGTGATACTCACTTGCTCCTATAGACCATCTCAAGTCTAGTGGTGTTACACTGAACGGCACCATACTTGCATATATCTGCACGACCTATCCAGAATGTCTTAGCTTCGAGTGTCCGTGCTAAAAGGGTGCGTTAGTTTTGCAATAGATGCTCTCAATTTCTGAGGACAAAAAATAGTCAGGTGTAAATTGAGGACAAGGTAGCGTACATATATATTCTGACAGCAGGCATAACTTGAGAGACCGCTCTGAACTGCGCGGGTGTTTTCCATTTGGTGAATTTTGGTCTCATGAGTACGTGCTCAGCGTTGGAGGCATCGTGGTAAGCTGGCAGAAATGCAACATATACCTCACCTACAAGATGTAAGGACCTTGCAGCACATTTGAAGTCGTGAAACCAGAGACTCGAGCTTGTGGGAAGCTCTCCGGCAACCCCCATCCACGCCACGGATGCCAGTCCGAGCGTCTGACAATCTTGACCACCAACGACGACACGCCTACGACGAGCGTATATCCACGTCAGCTCAACCTCGTCCCACGATGTTATCGAGTCGATCACTATACGCACTCACCCTCTCGTGCATATTCTTGTTCAAGACTCTGGTAGTCGTTAGAGCCACCGCGCTCACGACCGCCATTGCCGCAAATGAAAGGTTGTGCTTCTACGCTGATGTGGACAAGGCTGGGGAGAAGCTCGGGGTGAGTTTGGTACTCATATGTGAGGTGCAATCTACTGTGCTTATACGCGTCATGATCTCCGTAGTTTTATTTCGCTGTACGTCGGAATAGATTATACTTTCGAAATGGCAGAGTCAATCCATTTGATACATAGGTTCAATCCGGCGGGTCCTTCGATATAGATTACGAAGTTCTCGACCCCAACTCAAGAGTACTCCTAGATGGTCAACGCGAGCGCCAGGGGGATTACGTCCTCACTGCCAATGTCGTTGGCGAATACTCCTTCTGTTTTGAGAATGATATGTCAACTTTGACGGAAAAGTTAATTGACTTCGACATTATGGTGGAGAGCGAGCCGAGAAGAGACCCGCCAGCAAAGCAGGCGCAGCTTGCGGATCACACGAGCGCGTTGGAGGAGAGCATCTTCAGGTTGAATGGGTATATGCTGAACATCAAGAGGACGCAGAAGTAGTGAGTTGGCCACACAATTGTTTTACCGCGTGTTTCGCAAGAAAATTCTGACTAGAAACGCGCAGCTTCCATACGAGAGAAAATCGAGGGTTTGATACCGTAAAATCCACTCTAAAGTACGTCGACTGCATCGTGTCATTGATAACAGCTGTTTATGGTCCATCCTCTTGGCAGCCGACTGTTCTGGTACGCAGTACTCGAATCTCTGGGCATAGTTGGCATGGCAGTGTACGCATCTCCCTTACTTGTTGATTTGTCTGGGCACCTATGCTGAGACACTTATGCAGAGCACAAGTACACATCCTAACCACATTCTTTACGAAGACTGGTAGGAGATACAAGGTGTAACGAAACGCTACATGTATGGAAACTCTGCAATTCATTTCAATGGAGGGCTAAGTATGTCCCTTCGCATTATCTAATATCATACTTCCCCGATATCGGCGCTGGCAGTCGGTGCATACTTGTGGCTGGTTGAATCATCTCGGTGTTTATCAAATGCGTCGGGGGGCCCGCGACAAGTATCCTCCCAAAATCGCCTGACGTCTACGAACTGCACTTTGGTGAATCGGGAGGGGTATGCCATTTTCGCTAGATTCACGGATCAGGACGGTCACTTTACTCCCTTCTCATAATCTGCGCAGCATGGGATTGGAGGCATAGTCAATTGAAATCCTTGGCTAGACCGCGGGCGTAGCTGGGTATGGGTATGGTCAACTGGGAGAGCGCTGAATATTATTCAGTGCTCACGAAAGCAGTTCAACATCGGTATTTCTCGACAATATAGTATGAGAGAGCATCCCGAAGAGCATACCTGTCTTCGTGAGTGAGTGAATAACATCAAACAATCTGCTTATGTATACACACTCAATGCTAGTATGTGGAAGCTGCTGCCTTCTGACAGACCTGTTCCGTTATGGGTTGTTCTCGGACGCCTCGATGTAACGGTACGCACCCATTGCATTGGCAAAAACGTACACTGTATCCAAGCTCATGTTCGGGTTGAATGGGTAGGACACGCCCCAACCCGTGCTGTCGTCAAATCTTCCCGATCATCAGGTCCAGAGTAACCCGGACCTGTTCTGGTAGGTTGGACAAGACGGGGCGACATATCACTCACACATGTTTCGACGTCAATACGGCTCTAACACCGACTACGACTCGGAGCAACTCAATGCGATAAACCGCAAACGAGGATGTCGATCTACTGTCGATCTAGCGAAGGGCTTTTCTTTGTGTCAAACGAAGGATAGTGCCAAAGATCATTGCTTTACTTGGCGTCATGGTTCAAGGGAGCATAAAAGGCAGCACCTGTTTACTGGAAAGCCGTGCACACTGTGAAGACTCCCCCTAGTGCAGTCAGTCATGAAACCTTTCACCTCTCTCTGCGCGCTAGCACCTCTTTTCTGTGCCGTCATAAAAACCACAGCTATTCGATGTACGTCCACATATTGTCCTTCATATGTTCCTAGCATTGACGACGCGCTCGCAGTTCATAACGAGAACTATTCGTGCTCGAATCCTGTCTCCCTCTCTGCGACTGATGTGGCACTAGGAGAAAATGTCATCCGTTTCGAGAGTCTCTCATGTGGCGGCTCTGTCCATGCCGATACGTTCCAGCTCTCAGGGATTGCTCAGGCGTACGCGCAGTGTAGGTGCTTGTTATAATCAATCATCTTCAAACCGGACTAAATCATTGCACCCGCCTTGCTTAGGTGGTGGCATTGGATTCACCGGCTCTTCTACTTGCGTTTCAGGTTTCTTTTGTGAAGCGTGGAACCCATATTTCTCTCAGTGTATGCCATCAGTAAGTAGTTGGTGATCTATCCCAAACCGTCATCTTTACTGATGTTTTTCAGTCTACGACTGCAAAGACTACTGCCAGCCCACCACCACCAACTGCTCCAGTAACCTCTGTTCCACCTGCTGTGCCAACTCCGCCTCCAGCCATCAATGTGTGCAGTCAACTCTGTCAGTCTTCTTTTATGCTACACAGCCGTCGTTGATACTAAATTCGCGTGAAAGGCTCCAACACCTGTGGGACGCTTGGAGACCTGCCTCCCATTTCAGAGGATTGTGCTACAATTTTCGACTCTATCACTATTTTAGGTGGCTCTATTGGTAATCGTTCACAGTGGCTTGATGGATGAAATTAGTGGACTGAACCTTGGTTTATGCCAGCCCCCACATTCGACGTACCTCCCAACTCCATCCAACAGCTTACGTTCGGAACTTGCCGCGTATTCTTTGAGAATCTGAGCACTTTCCAGACTGAAACGTTCTGTTGGGCTGCCTTGGTACGCATGGTAGCCATCTCCTGCTTAGTCTGCCGTACCTGACAGGAGTTTCGCGTGGAACAGGCCGACACTGCTTCAGCTGCTGGGACGCTCTGCTTCCCGCCTACTCAACCGGTCCAATCTCTCGGGTTGTGCACTGCTAATAGTGGTACTTGGGCAGTTGGGTGAGCTTGGTTGTGCCTTATGCATCTCGTTTTGAGCCTTACTCGTGTGTTCAATAGGATTGCGCACTCTTGAGATCGCTCACTACTGAGATATAAGAGCTATGAAGGTTAAGGGTCCATCAATCTCGAAGAATGGAAGGGCCTTAGGCCTCCCTTTGTAAAGCGTCTCTCCATCTGTTAAATGTCCTTGTCAATTCATGTCAAACAGCTGTTCTGTGGTCACACAATGGCAACCTGCTGTCTGTTCCGACCGTCCATGTTGTACCGCAAAGGCTAGAGTATTTATTCTCTACACGTCCGTGGGAAGCACAAAGAAACTCTAGGCCCTACCGGCATCATTTATATTTCTGATACAAAATTGAAGTTTCCGTGACATTCACAGTTCTGAATGTCCCGAAGTGTCGAGACTGTCGAGACTGTCGGAACATGTTCATCAGCGTTCACACTGTACATGCCGTGTGGGTGTCAACGCGTGTAGGTTATAAGCGAAGCGTTCAACGCACTGAAGAACTCTACCGTCAAGAAAGAGAAAGCCCTCGCTTTGCGATGGCTCCATTTTCACGTCTTTTTGCGCTCGCAGCTCTCGCCACCGCAAGCTCTGCGTTCTATGTCGGTCAGCCTTTTTCGTCATTCTGTTCAACAGACTTCCCACCTAAAGATACAACTGAATGACAGCCCGAAGCGATTCTGCAAGTATCGCTTGTGCCAATGCGCTTGTCGTCAACAGCTCCACCGTCATGGTAGGGGAGAACGCCGTCGTGGTCGAGACTCTGACATGCGCAGAGTCTGCGGCGAAGCGTGGCTTGTTCGCCACTCATCCGGATCCGCCAAAGACGTCGTCGACCAAGACTTCGTCTTCCGCTGCTCCAGCTGCGACCCCTGTGGACGTGTGTGGACAAATCTGCAGTGACAGCTGCGCCTCCGACGGCGATCTTCCTCCCATTTCTGAGGACTGTCAGACAATCTACAATTCCATAACGATCCTTCAAGGGTCCATCGGTAAGCCGCTACACATCTCGAATGCTCGTATTCGACTCACCCAAGTACGCATCAAGCACCGACCTTTGACGTTCCGGCCAGCGGCACTCAGCAGCTGACGTTTGGCACCTGCCGCGTCTTTTTCAACAACTTTTCGACAAAGACGATCACCTCGTGCTGGACTTCGTTGGTGAGTGCGGAACGCGACGCATGGTAGATTCGTCCTTACGTGAGGTCTAGTCCCAACAAGCTTCGGCAGCCGGTACTCTGTGCTTCCCGCCGACACAGCCAGTTCAGTCTCTTGGGCTCTGCAATGCTGCGGACACAACCTGGCAAATTGGGTAAGTATGCACAATTGACGATACGGGATGCACACTCAACACGATCTATTCCTGCCAGCGTTGGCCATTCCTAAACAGCAGCACTCGTTGTTTGTTGGTCTATATCCTTGGGAAATATTATGGGTTTTTCTGTGTGAACTGTAATTGAACGAGAATACATACTCGGCAGCAGACGTGGCTTAGTCCGATAATCCCGGCACAGCCACCATATGTAGCCCTTGTCACGTGTTGGGAGGCTAAGGAAGCTGAGGCCGAGTGACATCTCGTGCAGAAAGATGAACACCAGCACGTACTCAGGCGGCCGACGACCTTTGAAACCTTTCAGCTGTCTATCCAGGTACACACAACTCGTTCCTCAGCCGCTGCCATTTGTGGCGTTTTTGTCGCTGTAAGAGGCCCGTGGTTCAATCAGCCGACGGTCATGGAGGATAAAACATCAGCAAAACCCTTCAAAAGCACGCCCGGCGAATCCCTCCTGCATGGCAGATGGAAAAATCGTATGTTTCCCGCATTCATCTGTCTTTCCATGCATCGCTGCACCATCAGACTTGGCCTTGTATACTTGTCTCTCGCGAATGTCGAGGCCACGTAGCACCCGATGTCGGAAAATAAATGGGAGGACGATCCAGCCTCGGACAGAACGACAGACTGCCGCCTACTGCCATAATGTGCTCGACGTCTTCGCGGATCGCCCCCTGACCTGTCAGCGATTCCGACAGTTCCGCTCACACGAAATGCGTCTTCTATCGCCGCAGTGACCGTTGTTCTTGCCATGTGAGCGTGCCGAGCGTGGTGAATGAATGTTTGATGGACATATGCCTTCGCCACCAGTTGTTGTGAGTCAGAAACCTGCTATTCACGTTGTTTTTCCCCCTGACATACCGCCAACTTTAGTCACCAGAAGGTAGGGAAGAGTCCTTTGGATCCGTGCCTAGACGTTCTATCAGGTATCTGACATTGTTTGCATGCAAAATACGGCAGTGGCGGTGAACAAATCAGCGTATTGAACTGTCGCATTGGCGTGTAAGACATGTTCATCGTATGCGCAGGTTTGGTATAAAGGAGATCTACTATATCAAAAGTCAGCAGGCCCTCGCAAAGACCGGTTTGTCAAGGTATAGCGCACCTCGTTTTCCAAGTCATGAAAGCCGTTCTCCAACTCTTTGCTCTGGCGGCCGTCGTTTCGACAAGCAACGCCTTGTACACCAGTCAGTAACCGCAATCTGCCTAGCACGCCCTCTTCGTACTCACCAACACACTCGCACAGATCGCGACGTCGCCGATGCAGAGTCCGTCTGTGCTAGCGGCACGGTAGTGTCAAATACAACGTTGAACTTGAACGGGATTGACATCGAGTTCGCGACGTTCGACTGTGCCCCAGCTAGTACTTCGTTCGCGGTGGATTTGCGCATCGGAGGAATAATCATTCCTATCCCCATTTTTCCGTGGCCCATCTTCCCATTCCCATTACCTCCGATTAAGCCTAGACCAACCAAGACGATCGCAAGTACCAGCACAAGTACGAGTGCGAGTGCCAGCCCAACGCCCACCACCGTCAACGTGTGCGATGTCGCCTGTAAGTTTCCATTGAAGAAAGAGACGGATATGCTGGCTGAATGTAATCTAGGCACCAACTCGTGCGGGTCCCTTGGAGACCTTCCTCCAATCTCTGAAGATTGCCAGCAGATTTACGACGCTCTGAACATTACCAGCGGATCCATTGGTGGGTATCGTACGAGTCACTCCCGTAGTGAATAATCTGAGTGACCATCACTGGATTTTCAGCGCCGACATTTGATATCCCGTCCAACAACATTCATCAGCTCACCTTTGGAACTTGCCGTGTGTTCTTCGAGAACTTCAGCAACGAAACCGTGACGTTCTGTTGGAGCGCGTTGGTAAGCTTAACATCTTAAATGGACCAACTCACCGGGGCTGAGCATTGTCGTGACATTTCATAGTCCCAGGAGGCGCAAGGCGCAGGATCCGCATGTTTCCCTCCAGTGCAGCCGGTCAACTCTGCGGGGTATTGTACTCCATCCGACGGTTCCTGGCAAGTTGGGTAAGTCATTTCAGAAAAACTAGGTGTTACCGTACACTCATTGCATCTGCTTGTCAGGGTTGCACACTCGTAGGTCAAGATAATCGGACTTTACTATTGAATGGACTGAGGGATATGGGCTAGCTGACTTCCATGCAGCGTGTTATATTCATTGTGAGACACAGCAGAGCAAATGTCAGGCGTAGCAGTAGCAGCACGATGTTACAATAGGACCATCTTTTAGATTGGCTTAATCTTGAAGTGCAGAGAAATCAACGAGAAGATCAAGCACTGGAGAAAGTATGTTAGTATTGCTAACGTGAGCTTCTCATAACAGAATTAATGACCTTCAAATCCTGCACGAGATAGTAGAACACACGAAGGCCTTCAGGATCCTCGCTGTCTTGGATGTCGACAAGGGAGCCAATTTTTGCTGTCTGGAACGGACTATCAGCATCTTTCCGGTAGCTTTATGCAGTATTCTATGCACCTCAAACGCGATGTGATCATTGCCGACACGAATCTCCAACTCCTGCTTTCCAACGATGTTCTTCTTGGGCCAGTTCGTGTCGTCTTCCCTATAGGGCATAGTCAGACGAAGCCCGCGTTGACAGCAGAAATATGACATACTTCGTGATCTCGCTGGATTCCACAATCCTTTTCAACTCCTTCACGACCAGAGGCCCAACCCACACTGCAGCACGCGTCATGCACAGCACGCGGTTGCGTTTACAAGCATGATTACTCACTCTCTTTACGAATGAGACTGTCATTCCTATAGTTTGAGTTGTTGGCGTAACGCAAGCGTCCATGCGAGTACTCGAACTCGAGGAACTCGTGCCCGTGCTTGCCTGAATGGCCGGTGCTACGCCACGCTTTCAGAAAGATGGACGCGGATAATACAGTCCAAAGATACTCACTAGTATCTAAGCGATGGCGGCGTGAGCAGATACTGCACACGCCGAAGCAATGTCTTCATACCTCAGGTAAAATGGGTCATTCTCGTACGAGGTCATGTTGGCTGAGCAGAGCTGCTGGAGGTAGAGGTTGGAAGAAGAGGTTGGCAGGCGCCTAGTCAGCTTTGCTGACTTCGGGAACTACCGAGCCAATGGCGTGAGAGTAGCCATGCCCATGCCGACTTGAATCCGCGCATAACTCGTTTAACGAACAAGTTGAACTTGCTAGAAAGACCCACCTACCGACAACTACAGTCATGGCCGCATGAGATGAGAAAGATCACGTGTAAGGTGAGGCTGCTAACAAGCTTGTCCAGGCGTGGAGGTTAGGCCAATTGCGATACTTCACCGAGTTATGCTCGTGCATCTTGATCCTCTCTTTGCACCTGGCTCCAGCTTTTGCGTGACTTCTAGATTGCAATACGTACACAAGTGCGCCGGCTGGGAACACAGCACGAGGTGGCTATCGCTATCGATGTTCTGCCCACCGTACTCACTTTTCATCTCTGTTTCTTCTAGTCAAGCTATTACATCTATCCAATGGACATGATGGCAGCAGCGAGCACGTCGCACCTCCAACATGAGGCCTAATCAGTGATCTTGAGGAATACATGGGCTGGAGTTGGAAACGTTTTCGTTTCCCCTTCTACTCTGTATCTTACTTCAATTTGGTCGGAACAGGGACACCCAGCACGTACTGCCTATCGTAAACGTCGAGGAGATCCATTGACCTCTGTCTGTCAGCCAAGCACGCTGTGGCAACGAACCTAGAAATTCATCAACTCTTGACGGACTTTCTCAAGTTCACCGCCTACCCATCACCAACATGGCAGCTTAATCCGTGCGCCTGAGACATCGTCGACTTCATTATCAATGGCACCAAATGGTACGCGGTCCCACCAGTACAATGCGTTGCTCGGAGCACTACGCCGTCGTGCCCAGGCATCAGGATAGGCTTGTGCCTTGCACGATGACAATCTCGGCAAATGTCGCAGCTGAATGGACAACACGCATCAGTGTTTGTTATATAAAAGTGGCGGCGAGCGGATGGGAAGCTAACATCACCCACAGCTCACCTCTTCCAGACCACTGCAATGCGTTGCCATATTCTTCTCAGCACGGTCATCGTCTCGGCACTCTCCTGCGTTACGATCGCCGCACCTACAACAACAGGTACGCAGATTACCCTGATAATGTGCGGTGTGCTCGACGAGCTCCTCTTTGATTATCAGTCGAAACTGCCAAGGCCCAGCCATGGCGTGTACACTCATCAATCCTTGGCAAGAATTCTGGCAAATAATGAACCAGTGCGTATCGCGTACTAGTGATCGAGCTGCATGGTTAACTGTCGTCTCACCAGCCGCCCTCCCCCACAGATTTACGAAACTCACATATGACCATTACCTCGGCGGTATTGTTTTCGAGTATACAAACTACTATCAGGTAGCTTTACACATGCCTGCAAGTTCATTAAGTCTGTATATATTCCTTATGTAAATAATTCCTTGACGGCCACGCTATACATCGTTGTTTGAGTTTGTTACGCCCACTCTGAGGCCTGGTATCATTCGACAGCACGCGCGTCGCGCATGGTGCAAATAGTATCAATTAAGGATCTTCATTGCACGCAGTCATTTCTGACGGTTTGCCCTGAATGATTTTGGCCCAGTAGTAGTGCCTATCCCTGCCGTTATCGTTCGCCAGACTACTGAGCTGCGTGTGCATGAGACGTAAATGTTAGGGTTCCGTTGGTAAGTCAATATTAACAAACACATGTCAGTAAATGGTGTTAGAAACATGTTTCTAACATGTTTCTAACACCAAGGGCACGGACCGGCAAAAATGTCATGTATATAAATGTCGGAAAATGTTGGAAATGCTACAGATTCTGAGAGGTCTGTGGAATCAACAACAAGCCCTCAGTGCAAGGGCTGGGTGGACTTTATCACCCCAGAAGTAGTGCTTAGCAAATACCATTGAATATTTCAACTGGGGTGTATCTGATGATTACCATTGGATACCAATATCCTCCCTTCGTCAAGAGTCACTTACTAGCTTGAAGATTTACTTTTGCCTAGAACTGGAGCTTTTGTGTCTGAAGAGGACTGGGTGCTGGCATTCAGGTGGCTGCAGAAGCTGGTGTGAACAATATCAATGATTTAGAAGCCTGTGGCAGAAACAAACCATCATGGACAGATTGATCTCCCTGCTAGTTACAAACACTTCAATCACTGAAATAATGTCAGCACTGACCAGAAGAGAATAGACAGTAATATTTACACACAAATTATCAGCTCATTCACCCAATACACCTTGGATGCTGTCAGATATTGACCATCATATTTCTCTGGACCAGGTTGTTGTTCAATGTACTCAAACAAATGATTTACTAAGCCTATGCCATCAGGACCACTTGTAATAAGTGCCAACTGCTGCTTCTCGATACTCTGGAATACATGCACCCAGGCCCAGTCATCTGAGTACCATGGCTAAAAAGTGAGAGTTGATAGAGGCTTACAACTTTGTGTAGATAAGAAGCTCTGAGGTGTTTGTGTACATATGCAGTCTGTGAGAGGCAGTTCAGACAACTAAGGTAGCTACACAACACTATGAAACTTGTATGGGTACCTGAGCAGTGCAACACAGGGGCAATCCAAAATATGAAGCTACCTAACTATACAACATCTGACACGATTTGGAACATACTGGACTAGTGCACAGTCACTGCTGCCAGCATTGCCCAAGATCCGGTCACTTGTCCAAGCAAGGAAGATCAGGTTCAAGGTATGTCTTGCTACAGCACCTCTTTGTGTCTTGTTGCTTCAATATCATGTTTAGGACAAGAATTTTCAGTCGCTTTTCATGGATTGTGTTGTTGCGAGAGGATTGCGAACGCACGAGAGAGAGAACAGAAAATGAGATGATAATTAAAATGAGGCGAATACAAGTGTTTTTATAGTTATACAAAATAAAGGATAAGATAAAATAGGAAAGAGAGAAATGGACGGATGCGCGGATACAAGTGGAGAGCGGTAATACAAGTACAGTTATGCGTAACAGAAAGAGAACGGAATAGATAGAAATAGTACGCGGGAGTGGCGGAAGCAGTCGGGACTTCGGGATTTCCGTGTATGGTCCAAAGGCGCGTCATAAATTACAATACTCCCCCTCAACGAGCGGCGAGTTTGATGAGAGCGAGTTGCTCTGAATGTTTGATGCGTGAGAGCGCCTTGGTAAGAATATCGGCGCAGTTGTCGTCCGAGCTACAATGAGGGACGAGAATGGTTCCGTCGAGAATGCGCTCACGGACGAAGTGATGCCGAATATCGATATGCTTCGATCGGGAATGAAACTGATGGTCCTGAGCGAATGAAATAGCGGCGAGGTTGTCGGTGGCAAGAATAGTGGGTCCCGGAGGCGCAAATCCGAGTTCTGTAAGAATTTCCCTAAACCAGATAGCCTCCTTCGCCGCGTGAGCAAGTGCGACGTATTCGGCCTCCATAGTAGAGAGAGCGACTGTGCTCTGCTTCTTCGAACTCCAGCTAGCCATTCCTCCTCCGAGGATGAAAGCGTATCCAGATACCGATCGTCGATCGACACGGTTCTGGCCCCAGTCGGCGTCGCTGAAACCTGAGACGGTTAGATCGGGAGTTCCACTGTAAGTGATACCTAAGTCTCGAGTTCCCTTGAGATAGCGTAACACGTGTTTCGCCGCGGTCCAATGAGCAGTAGTGTGAGACGAGTTGAACTGGCTGAGGGCCTGGACGGCGAATGCAATGTCGGGACGAGTGCCAACCGCGGCATACATGAGCGAGCCGATGACGGCTTGGTAAGGTATATCGTATGCGAGCTCTTCATCCGTAGTAGCGGGAAGTAGTGTGACGTTGGCATCGAGCGGTGTGGACACGGAGTTGCAAGTTTCCATGCCGAAATGAGCGAGAATGCCGTCAGTGTAACGTGTCTGGGAAATGGTGATCGTGCCTTTGTCTCGCTGGCGAGCGATCTGGATACCGACGTAGAGTGCTGCTTCTCCGAGGTCGGTGATATCAAAGAATCGTTTGAGATTGGCCTTAAGGTCGGAAAGAATCTGTAGATTTGTGGACGCCACAAGGCAGTCGTCGACATGTGTGCCAATAAGGATAAGGTCGGATTTGGTTCCTTGATAGTACAAACATGGATCGGCCTGAGAGCGCGTGAATCCCAAAGCCTCGAGTAATACGCGGTCGAGCTCAGCGCGCCAAGCTCGGCCTGCTTGTTTCAAGCCGTAGAGGGCTTTATGGAGGTGATAAACATGAGAGGTATTGTCTTCGTAGCCGGGTGCTTGTTTCATATAGATATCTTCTTTGAGAGGTGAGTTCAGGTAAGCACCGACGACGTCGACCTGGTGAAGCTCGAGATCAAGATGAGCGGCAACGGAGACTAGAATGCGAAAAGTTTCAAGTCGGATGACTGGAGCGTGAGTTGCGAAGAAGTCTTGGCCTGGGATCTGGGAAAATCCCTGTGCGACGAGGCGGGCCTTGTACTTCAGGATGTTGCCATTAGAGTCGCGTTTGATAGTGAACACCCAGCGGCATCCGACAGCTTTGCGATCGACCGGAAGGTCCGAAATCGAATATGTGCCAAGCCTATCGAGCTGCGCCATTTCTCTGTCCATTGCCTCCTTCCAAAGAGGCCAATCTTCGCGCTTCCTGACTTCGTCAAAAGTTTGTGGTGAATCTGGATTATCAGCCAGGAAACATAATTCTGCTTCCGTCTCGAGGGACGGTACCTCTGTAACCAAAGGATTCTCCTGAACCGATGATTTGGATACCGGAGTTGAATTGGTTTTAGTCGCCTTTGGTTTAGCAGAGAGTGATCGAAGTGATTTCTGAGGACCGTCGTTAAGTTTCAAGTAGTCAACACGTGGCTTCTCTCGAAGAGTGCGAGTAGGTGCAGAGGGAGAGACCGAAATGGTCTTGGATTGGATAGCAGTGGGTGGTGGCTGTGTAGGATTCTCCCCCTCAAGACCAGCAGAGGTCTCGACGATGGGCGCTGTAAGCTCGTCTGATCGAGGAAAAATGACATCACGAGACGTCAAAACTTTACGCGTTTCAGGTACCCAATACCTGTATCCCACCGTTCCTTCGGTATTTCCAACGAAAGTCCGTTTGACTGATCGAGCATTGAGTTTTGATGTGGGTACATTTACCCGAACCCAGCAATCAGTTCCGAACTCGTGTATAGTACTCACATCCGGCTTCTTATTCCAAAGACCTTCGAATGGAGTGCGATGTGGCAAAGCACGAGTAGGAGAGCGGTTCTTGAGATATGCGGCATAGGTAATGGCGTCTTCCCAGAGATATTTGGGTAATTTGTGAGCGAGTAACATGGCACGTGCGTGTTCGACGAGTGTGCGATTGAGTCGTTCGGAGACTCCGTTAAGTTCGGGTGTGTAGGGAGTGGTTGGTTCAATCTTAATACCGCGCTTATCAGTGTAAGACTTCATTTTCCCTTGCACGTACTCTTTCGCGTTATCGACGCGTAGAACTTTCATTCTATAACCGCACTGGTTCTCGATGAAAGCGTCGAGTTTCTCTAGTTTCTCTGGTGCCTCATCTTGATCTTTCATGAAGTCGACCCATACAAAGCGCGACTTCCCATCGGTGAATGAGATCATATAGGAATGCCCCGCAATAGAGTTGGTAGTAGCCGGTCCCCAAATATCGGAAAAGATGATTTCTCCGATTTGCGAAATTTTCCGTAAGGTCCGGAGGGGAATTGATGCGCGAGAGTGTTTCGCAGCGATACACGCTTCGCAGATGAAGTCATCATCAGAAGTAGTATCAACATTCATACCTGATACTAGACCGTCGCGGTGCATTTCTTTCAACTGTCCCTTGTTGATGTGCCCAAGCGCACAGTGCCATTCATACCAAGAGCGATCGAAGCGAGCGATCATTGAGATTGCGTCGACGGGTTTAACGGCCATTCGGTAGAGATTTCCTGATTTAGTTCCATGTCCGATCACCTTTTCTCCGTTTTTGATGGAAAGTTCCGTCCCTTTGCCTTCATAGGAAAGGCCAGCGCTAGTAAGCCTGCCAAGTGAAATGAGGTTAAATTTCATTGATGGCGCGTATAAGGCGTCCTTGAGTATAACCGGAACAGTCCCTTGTTTGGTGATGAACGCGATGCGTACGTCGCCGCGACCAAGGCTTGAGCAGTTGCCGACACCATGAATGGAACCTTTGACGGGGGAAAAATTAATGAATAAGGATTTGTTATTCACAATATGGGATGATGTGCCGGAGTCGCCAAGCCAAATATTAGTGGGAGCGGCAGGAGCGTTCTCGGTGACCGAAAAAGCGTATTCATCGGGTTCATTGTTGATATCGTCGTCCTGTTCTTCGGCGATATGGGCGTGAGCCCTCTTCAGTTTGTTCCTTTCCTTTCCCTTCCTTTCCTTTGCCTGTCCTTCGTTCTTACCGTCTTCCTTATTCTTCCCCCCACTTCTACACTCGGGTTTAATGTGGCCTTCTTTTCCACAGCCGTGGCAGAAGATTCCAGCGCGGAACTTTGATTTTACGCGCCGGGTATTCGCATATAGACTAGTTTCTGCTGTAGTCCGTTCCTTACGACGGTTATCTTCCTGCAGAATTCGTCCAATAATATTGGCTGATGTCAAAGTGTTGTCAAGGGAAATTGATGAGATCAGGGGGTCCCAAGAGTGCGGTAGCGCCGTGAGGATAACGGAAGCTAACTCGTTGTCAGAGATTTTTGATGTCTGTACCAGATTGATCTCCTGCCAAAGCCCCTTGATTTTGCGTAGTTCTTCGCCGAGATCTCCCTCCTCAGGGATCTGGTAACGAAGAAAGCGGCGACGTAAAACAATAAGAGCGACGGCACCTTCATTGTTAAAGACATTAGAAAGTGTGTCGAACGCATCCTTTGAGGTACTGGCGGAAATCACATGCGCCATCATTGAGTTTGAAACGCGGAGTCGGATGGTTGTAAGCGCCTTCCGATCCTTCTTAGTCCACTCGGCAGCTTGGACTGCATCAGCGGGTTTGGTGGTGTCGCCTGAAGTGTATTCCCACAGCTCCATGTCCGTGAGAATGTCCGTGATCTGGACGCGCCAAGTAATATAATTTTCGGCGCCCTTCAGCGGTTCAATACGATAGCTGCCCGACGTCTCGGAAGCTGCGGCAGTGGTTGTCGCCATAGTAGATCTAATCGCAAGATCAAAAGATAGAGATAATGATGGCCTACGGGCGTAATGCCGACGTACTGTCGCCTAGTTCAATAGAGTTCAAGTATAGAGCTTGATGGATAGGAATTCTCGTGCGGTTAGAGCGCGGGGCTCATAACCTGTTGTTGCGAGAGGATTGCGAACACACGAGAGAGAGAACAGAAAATGAGATGATAATTAAAATGAGGCGAATACAAGTGTTTTTATAGTTATACAAAATAAAGGATAAGATAAAATAGGAAAGAGAGAAATGGACGGATGCGCGGATACAAGTGGAGAGCGGTAATACAAGTACAGTTATGCGTAACAGAAAGAGAACGGAATAGATAGAAATAGTACGCGGGAGTGGCGGAAGCAGTCGGGACTTCGGGATTTCCGTGTATGGTCCAAAGGCGCGTCATAAATTACAATAGATTGCTGCACTGAAGGACCTGTTCAAGCAAAACACTACTCATACAGGGATTACAGAAGAACTGGCCACATCTGTCATCAAGATCTTCAATGATGAATACGACAAGTTCTTCTTTCACAGTGACATCTACTTTGCTGCATTTGCTCTTGATCCACGTAAGCCCAGCCTTTGATATTGATTCTCACTGGCTTGCTAATATTGCTCAAGGATACCCCATGTCCGATTACCTCCTCATTCCTCCAACTGCAAACCCCAGCATCACTGTACCTTGTGCTGGAGCCAACCTCACTATGCCCTTCCCACGTGCTTACAATTGCACAAAGGAGTTTGTGAAGGGAATACTTCGGGAGATGGTGGATTGGAAGAAGCAACATTGTAATGGTGGTGCATACCCTCTTCTTGGGCAGCTTACAGCTCTACAAGCATCACTAGAGCTAAAGCAACAGCTTGAAGCTTACTGGCGTCATAAATTCCCATTTGATCGAGAGCTGTCTGGAAAATCTACACTGGAGTGGTGGGAAGATCTTCAACATCACCGTGATGCTCGTGTACTTGCAGTATGTCTTCTTGAGCAACATTGACTTTCATCATACTAATCATAGCAAAGATGGTCAGCATCAAGATCTTTTCAGTTCTGGTGAACTCAATGCCCAATGAGCAAACTGGATCCAAATTCACATGGCTGAATTCTCCCCTTCGGGGAAATCAACATGCACAGACATTGGTTGATATGATTCAAGTAGGTCAGTACTACACACGCAAGGTAAGCAGAGTTATTATGTGTCATGAATTGGCCTATATATTATTTTACAGAATGACACTGGACCAGTTCTTTGCACTCCAAGGTTTCAACCAGCTGTCAAATTCCATGATATCAATAAGGACCTCCTTCAAGAAGTTCAAGGAGAAGATTTGCACTCTCTTGCAAATACTGATGACAAGGATGATGAGGATGATGAGGATGATGATGAGACAAATGGCAATGGCAATGGCAATGGAGATGATGACGAACTTGACCAGCCATTTGGCACAAACACCACAGTCTCATTTGGGAAGATTTCCTCTGATTTTGAGATCAATCTGGCTTCCACTGCGCTCTTGGATATGCTATCTGATACTCCTCGCACAACCTCTCCCAAAGCCTCTATTGTAGCTCCTACCTTGGCATCAGATGTAGTTGATGACTCGGAGTTTGTAGATTTTTGAGACTTGACTTGTTGTTTACACGCAGATTTTCCAATGTTGTTTTTGTTACTTACATTGTCAGAAAGTATTTACTTACATGTTTCTAACACTTACTGACATTTTGTTTCTAACATGTTTAAAACATATGTTGGAAACACCTCTACCGGCATTTTGTTTCTAACATTTGTCGGAAAGTCGGCACTGAATTTCCGACGGAACCCTAGTAAATGTAGTAACAGTGTGTACGAAGAGTAGAATGTGCCCCGGTATATCGAGATTCACATTCTATACCCGCTTTTTCCTTTCGACCTGCAGCATATCGATATCCTTTGCAGCAGCTAGCTCCTGCTCAATGATCTTCTTCCCCAGCTTCTCCACTTGCACCTTGGTAGTCTCTGCCTCACCCAGTTGCGCTCGAACGGTGTGCATAATCTTCTTGCCTACGCTAACCGGTGCTCTCTCCCACCTTACAACCCGCATACCAACCCCAGCCACAGGATGCATCTGGAGATACCTGACCCATCGTTCAATGACTTCAGGATCCGTATCCCAAGCCTTCACCGCCCTTTTGTGCGTCTTTCTGTCAAAGTTCTCCTGGCTCTTCTTGTGGATGAACGGACTTCGGGGAACTGTCCATAGACTGCGCTGAGTCGGGAGCATCGTTGGGCGGGAAATAGGAATTGCCAGCGCAGATGCAGAGTGCTTTAGGAACAGAGTAAAGAGGTCGAGAAGTGGTGGGTAATGGGACCGTAGGTGGATGACGGCGGCAGGGATGTTGTGTGTCCGAGGGTGGTAGTAAGGTTCAACAACGGCTCGTCCATGAACGACTTTAGCAGCCAGTTCTGGTTCACTAACGCCATCTATCGCTGGTCCTCTCCGTGTCATTGTTATGCGAGGGGTTACAGCGCTACTTCTGATGATAATTGGTTCAGCTGAGGCCTCTATTGTACTAGTCCGTGATAACTCACGACGTGGTAGTTGCAACGTCACTGTTCCAGCGAGCCCATCTAACCGCAGAGACCACCCCACGCCTACTTTGCGAAAACATGATGCGGGAGTCAAGCCGCAACCGCAGGTAGAGTACAATGGAATGTAGTCCGTGGTCGAGTTCCACTCGTGGCAAGTTCATTCCTCGGTCAATGGCCCTGTTAGCGCTCATTCTGATCCGTTCGGGTAACGCTGTCACGCGTGCTTCCGTGACCAATAAATCTCTCAGACTCCCGCGACTACATATATTTCGGGATTCAGTACAAGGTAGTTCATCTATTGCAAACTTGCATACTGAAGCTAATCACTCTCTGAAGGCCTGAACGGGGACACCAATTGTACAGCATGGCCCATGTCCTCTCGGATGCGGTAATTACCTGGAGGCGAATCTGTTACCACTTCGCCCGAACTTGAAGTTGTTGCAACCGATTCGAAGGTTCTGAGCCTACAACACTACGCAGCGATTGTCTGAAGATGAGTGGATACTTTTTGTCGTAATTTTCTCGTCCCCTGCATGTGTGACTGAGCTATAAAGTGGTCGTGCCACTCAATGCGCGCTGCACGGTGACTTTTCACTAGGCCTTAATGCCAACGAGAGTCGAAGGACATTGCGAAGACTGTCTCATCCTATACGCACTGCTACGATGTCTCACGATGTTGGCTCCGTGTGTGGTTTACTACGGATATGTGCGATTCACGTGCACGTCATTGACACCGGCGGGCACGTTGGAATCGATATGAACACTTCGCCCTGTTACATACTAGTCGCAGTTCTAGCAGCGACTAGTGACTCCTCCAAACAGTGAGCTGATCTATGTCCTATGTCATCAGTTTAGGTCTGCTCATAGGTCACATCGTTCGAGCTTCACGCAGGTCAGCTGGCGCGTACGTAATCTTCCCATATTTCATACGTGTGGCGACTTGCAGTACGATACGTGGTGCGAAGTTAACCTCAACATACAGACTAGTATGACCAAAACGATGGTGTGGTTTATTACTGGTGCGCTAAAGTTACATACCGCGAGCAATGCATGAATGATAGACCCATATAGGTGCCTCGGCGGGCTTTGGCTCCCACCTAACGAAAATAATACTTGCTCGAGGAGATCGTGTAGTTGCTACCGCACGATCTCAAGACAAAATAGCCCACTTAGAGTCGACCAATTGCAGAACCTTGCAGCTTGACATCACAGACAATGAAGAAGTCATCAAAGGAAAAGCAAAGGAAGCTATAGGATTTTGGGGCCGTGTCGATGTCGTAGTCAACAACGCAGGCGTCGGGGCTCTGGGAATTGCTGAGGAAGCTGGGTATGCACCGATTTCTTGACCTGCCGGGTGCATTGCTGACCTTGACTGGAGATCCGCTGGCTTTATTAAGCAATTCCAGACAAACTTCTTCGGCACTATCAACATAACCAACGCTTTTTTGCCATACATGCGAGCCGCAAACTCTGGAACTGTGGTCTTTATCGGAAGTCGATCCGCATGGACCACACAGAATCCGGTAAGCAACCCCACGATTATAGTACTGTTGTCAACAGCCTGACCGCAACACTTTTCAAGACTTTAGGTAAGGATTGGAAACACAAACCTTGCACCATGAGCTTACTGGGCGCAGCGTTATATAGCTCCTCAAAAGCAGCGTTACATGGTATGCCTGACCGCCTCCTTCAGATTGGCATGCTTTCCACCACTTATTGTCACTATCGCACTGGCAGCATATGCAGAGACACTGCAAGCTGAGACCAAGCAATTCGGCATCCGCATCTTGATTGCTCAACCAGGAGCTCATCGCACAAACGCCATCACCACTTCACTTGCCAAGAACTTCGCGAAGGAGAGCATCCCCGACTATGAACAAATGAAGGAGGAAACGGTGGCAAAATATGGCAAACAGAACGGTAAACAGCCAGGCGACCCGGAGAAGGCGATGACGGCGATAGTTGATGTGGTGAAAGGCGAGGGCATTGCTTCGGGACGCCCGATGCCGTTGTGGCTCGTGTTGGGCACAGATGCTGAGCAGGGTTTGAGGAGTTATTGCATGGATCGGCTGAAGAACTTGAACGAATGGCAAGATGTGACTAGGAGCTGTGCTGTCCATGGAGATTTCGTACTTGTGTAAAATCCAGTGTATGGACATTTGACTCGGAGGAATAGTATGATACGGCAGTACTGGCACATGAACAGCCTATCAGTAGCAGAACAATAATCAGCTTATCGTCACGGCGTTGTCTCACTTGGTCCTGTACAAACAACGCGGCCAAGTCGCGAAAACGCGAAACGGCACGATCACGTGGCGTAACTTATATGGTATGCCCGAGGGTCGAGGCGCAGCATATAACACGACTTGGCCCCTGGACTTCAAGTTCATGGCCACAAATTTGACAGCCAGTACGCCGCCCGCCTCTTTTTCAATAAACGAGCGTGTTCTATGCTACCACGGTCCTCTTGTCTACGAGGCTAAAATCCTAAAGTCGGAGCACTGGGACGAGTCCAATACGAAGAACGGTGACCTTGGGCCTCATTTCTTCGTACATTACAAGGGGTGGAAGCAGACGTGAGTTTGAAGACTTCGTTTTATCCAGCTAAACTAAAGTCAGGTGGCCAGGTGGGACGAATGGGTGCATCCCACCAGGTTGCTCAAATTCTCTGAATCCAACCTTAACCTGCAAAAGACGCTCCAGCAAGCGAATGCTGCGGCGAATGCAGCACTGTCTTCTTCGGCTTCTGGCTCAGGGTCGCATGTTAAAGGTGTCGGGTGAGTAAGAATTGCCTTGTATTGGTCATATAACAGCTTATATGCGTGTACGTTACAGGAAGAAGGATGCTGGGCGGGGTATCACAGGCAGAAAGGATGGTCGAGGAGTCAAACGAGGACGGGACGAAGTGAGTGTTATAGACTTATCCTGGTGCATATATTACTATAGTCGAGAACTGTGTTAACAAGCACTTTTGCCAGGATGACCTGTCGAAAAAGCCGGAAATGAAGCTCAACGTACCGGAGACCCTGAAGGTTCTCTTGGTCGATGACTGGGAGGCTGTCACGAAGAACAATCAGGCAAGTCGTGGTCTACAGACTACACATACTCGCCTAACATTTGAATGATATAGCTTGTACCACTACCTAGGTCGCCCAACGTGATAGAGCTACTGAAGGAATTCGAACAACATGTCCTCAATGACCCGAAGACGACGTACGTGTCCCCACATGGTTCTCATGCTTTTGACTGATTTACTCTATCCCCGTGACTTCTCATGCAGACTACGCGATCCAAAGATTGTTCTGCCCACTGTTATTGCTGGATTACAGACTTATTTCGATCGCGCTCTAGGTGCCAACCTGTTGTATCGCTTCGAGAGACCCCAGTTTGCAGAAATTCGAAGACAATACGTGACTGGGCAGACAGTGATAGTGGGGCAAGAGAAGGACATGAGTGCTGTGTACGGCGCCGAACACCTATTGAGGATGCTTGGTATGTCAGTCATTCTGTCGAGCATATATCACACTAACATCCATGCAGTGAGCATGCCAGCGATGGTGGCAACATCGACTATGGATCCAGAGAGCGTTGGCATTGTTCGAGATTACGTAAATGAGCTCATGGCGTGAGTAGCATCCTGAATAGTACGCGAAATGCACTGAACACTTGTTGCTGTAGGTGGATGCTGCAAGAAAAGAATCGAATATTCGTTGTGGAATACGACTCTGCGTCCGTGCAATATCAAAATATATCCCGCTCATGAACTGTCTTGGCAGATATCCTCCATCCGGCCAGCCGTATGTTATATCGGAGTCATTAGTGTGCTACGGCGCGTTGTGATTATTGACATGTACCCTAGCGTACTGTACCAACAATCAGTTGAGCCGGAAACACTAGTCAAATCACTCGGGCTTTGTCTACTCACTGTGGAGATCATTCCAAAGTCATTTGGCTCTTTCCTTCTGGTACTTTCTTCGACTTCGCGCTCTGCCGATGCTGTTGGGGTAATGTCGGCTGCACTCGGTATTCGTACGATGCAACCAAAATCGCGCTGTTTAGGTCCGTAGAATACTGAGACACCTTCAAGCCCCCATCCGATCGGACACTGTTGACACTGGTCTCGTCTCACACGAAGGCCGTAGGCCGCCACTCGACAGGAAGTGTGGGAGGTACGGAATCATCAAATCCAAGCATTGCCAACGACTTGAGTGGTAACCAGACAGCTTTGCCAACACCGCCTCATTTTTAGAGGTTTTTGCAATTGGTTAGCCTACCACAGCTGTGCCCAGTTGTCATACTGACCGATCATTCGTGGTGTTTGGGGTACTGCATAGATTTTTTGCTATGCGATAAAAAGTCCGATTGTCTTGATTAGCAGCGGTGATTTACAGTATAAAAGGCCCGTCAAACTGGGAGGATATGTATCAGCCCTTCCGCTACGAGCTCAGAGTATTTTAACCAGGCGTAAGTACATGTGAGCTTCTTTCATTTGACGATACCAATTCACATAACCCGTTCAAACCTTACTAGGACAATGCCAACAGACCCTAACCAACTCTCCAATTTACTAATCATCGGTGTTCCCTTCAGCGAAGCAGCACGCGAACGTCTGTCAGCCCACTTCACCACAATCACTTACATCGGAAGCACTGATACACCAGTGACCGACGAGCAGTACGCTAAGGCAGATGTCATATACGGGTATCCCATCAACACAATCCAGAGCGCTAGTCATGTCCCTAGATTGAAGTTTATACAGCTGACGAGTGCAGGTAGCGAGCTGGTGCTAGCTAGTCCGCTCCTAAAGGACCCTGACTCGAAGCATCTCACCATTTGCTCTGCGTCGGGTGTACATACAACTGCTATTCCGCAAGTGAGTGCTCTACATCATCAATGCCAAGGGAATACTGCAGCTGACCATGGTGTCCCCAAGCATTTCATTGCGACCACTCTAGCACTGTTCCATCATCTGCAGGAACAGATTGTGACCTCCTATGTCAGTCATTGATACCCACATCTCAGGCTCACAAGATCTGACTTTACCTAGGTTGAGAAACGATGGGGAAGCCGTACTGAAATGCTCGGCGAGCAGTTCGGTCACAGGGAGCTCTGCAGTCAGACAGTCGGCTTCTTGGGATATGGGCATGTATGTGGCTATAACTCTCTATAGTCAGGCGGGCTGCTGTAGACTCGCTTGTTGACTTAAACTTGGGCAGATCGGAAGAGAAGCTGCCCGACTGGCCAAAGCATTCGGGGCAAATATTATTGCTGCAACCTCGTCAGGAACCAAAAGGCCGCAAGATGGGTACATCATCCCAGGGTTCGGTGATCCAGATGGAAGGTAAGCATCCATCTTCTCTGCGCCCAGTGACCTCAAGGCCTGACTTGGTTCCTCTTCGTAGTATTCCGTCCGCGTGGTATTCAACGACTGACCCTTCATCTCTCGCCACATTTCTCTCGCAATCCGACGTCATCTTAATGTCTCTCCCATCTACCCCATCCACATACAAGATTCTCAACGCAAAAACCATAGCTCACCTCAAAAACTCCGCCATAGTTGTCAATGTCGGCAGAGGAGACGCTATTGACACCGATGCGCTTGTTGCTGCTCTCGACGAAGGGAGGATCGCCGGGGCTTCTCTGGACGTCACTGATCCTGAGCCTCTTCCGGATCGTCATACACTCTATGGGCGGAAGAACGTGATCATCACGCCACATCTTTGCGGATTTGCGGCGGGTTACTATGATCGTGTGGTTGATATCCTTATTGTGAATGTCCAGTGCTATCAGGAAGGGAAGAGCTTGTTGAACGTCGTTAGTAGAGAGCGAGGGTACTGAAAGCAGACTCGCTGCTACTAGATTGACCTAGCTAGTTTGTCTCTGTAGATATAAAGCAACATGCTGAAGACGCTGATCTGTTGTGTTCAACCTGAACCCGTACCGTTAGTGGGGCGTGAGCTTGACACCACATCGGCGTTTCTCTGGCAGGAACTGCCCGCTCCTGCATTCGGAAACCAATAGGATCCTCACGGCTTACCATAAGCTGTGATTGCCCGTTCTCATGCTATAGTACACTTCCTTCCTATCGACTGTACTTAGTGCTGAACCTACAAAAGAGATAGAACCTTATCAGCACCAGTGACGGTGAGTTCGCCAGTGCGAGGCTCGACGATCACAGTCTCGACACTGTCACCGTTTGTGATCAGAACGAACCGCTAGGTATGATTGTCAGCAATTGCGATTTGGGTTGCCATCGGTGAGAAAGCAGACCTTGGCACGAGGGGAGCCCAAACGCCCAGTGGCATCGAAGAGCATGCCGAGAGCTCCGCAGAAGGCACCAGAGTCATCGGCGATAAAGTGAATGGCTGCAGAGGATGATGCATGCTGGATGGATGAGCTATGAAGTAACTAGTTCGGGCGGTACGCACGAGTTCCGGCAGCAGCCATAGAGTCTTTCCATGCCCTGCAAAAGCATGAACGTCCGGTCGACAACAAAAAACGACAAGGTAAAGAAATGTTCTCACTTCATTACAAAGACATCGTTCACAGCTACGACGTATATGTTAGAGATGCCTTTTTCTTGGAATTGCTTGTAGGCTTCGATGTATCCTGGGATCTGGCGTGAGCAGGTACCAGTGAATGCGCCTGGGACTCCGACCTAACCAGGACGCAGACAAATTATTGTGTCCAGACTGTGAGGTAGTATTCCCTGAAGATTCGAAACGTACGAAGATATTTTTGCCAGCGATACCCTCGAAATTGAAAGGCTTGTCCGCGGAATCCTCCTTGACATTCACAGTAGTAGGAATCGTTCCACCTATGGACGAAGACACGATAGAGGATTCGTGCCAGATTAAAAAGATTAGCATATAGCCAGCCAAGAAATCAAGCGAACCGTGTGTGAAGTCGTTGAGTACAGACCTGGCTGGATCTCCGCAGACGACAGCAGGTTAGCTGCAGTGGCATGGGCTGCGTTGGTTACTGCGCTGAGAATAGAGGTCATAGGCAATATGTGGTATATCAGATGGATGTGGCTGTCCAAGTCTCTCAATCCTCTCACCCAGCTCCTTTACGGCGACTCGGAGTGCCGAAGGCCAAAAGTACTCACGCTTCAGCGAGTTTATCGCAAGCTCGAGATCAAAGTTCAAACGCGTGACGTCACAGCCACGTGATAAAACACGACCGTCAATTGTCACCCAAGCGACTGACTATTTGCTGCTGTCAAAAACAATGGTAAAATATGCCAATCCTCTCTTTTTGAAATGGATCAAAGGCAAGTAAACGGATAAAATCGTGCTCATAATCATTAATGTCATGGTATCAGCTTTCCTCAATTTTTCAACTCGCGGCGCACCTCCTCGCTCGACCGGCTACGAAAACGGAATACGTTCCCTTGGGTGTTGTGAAATCAAATATGAGCAGCCGTTATAGCTGAAGAATCTCAACGGCATAGGCCCCAAAGTGTATTGCACGGTGAGCCCAGCCAGCGAGTCTTCGGAATAACTGGGATGACTGACAACAAATAAACGCAACGTACATCTCGAAAGCCTGACGGAGAAAAAAACTGGAAGATTACTGTGAGAATCGTCTCATTCCAATGCCCGAGCCTCCCGCTAAAAAACCTCGCGGTATGCGACTTTATCTGTGTGCATGATATGCGATGCTGACGGCAATTTTGTAGCGGCGGCTAGGCCTAAAGCCTCGGGCGCGAAGATGGTCAAGACAGCTCCAGGGTCTACATCCGAAGAAGAAAAGGAAGCTGAGACCTCTGAAGCAAAGGAGCTGCCAACCTATGCGTTGATGCTTACACATACACGCATATACCCAAGTCATTCTATCACATATTGAATGACATCAGCTGCTGCTCCCTCCAAGGCTTCCACCAGCACTAATCGCAAACGTTTAACAGCTGATACTGAGGAAGACGGCGTGGCTGAACAAGCTCCTGCGATCAAGACGCGTAGAGTCTCTGGGAGAGTAAAGGTGGTGGTTTCGTATGCAGAATAAACAAACAGCAGTACATTGGAACATATACTGACTATTAGCAGGCTTATGTTATTACATATATATGCAGTGCGTATTTATTACTCTCAGCAGCACGCCTGTTCCTTGAGGCGGGCTGAACATCCCCGTCGGTGATACTCAAAGTCCGACCGCAGCACGCATGACTTGAATTGCTGCTTGAATACGCATGCCGCGTACCCGTAGCCGCAAGTTTTCATGAAGACCCGACGGCGGCATGGAATCCAGGAAAACTTGGAGAACACGCTCCTAAAGCGGTCAGCATTTGGGCGAGCGTCCGGAGCGGCGTCGGAGTGTCGTGATTCCTCCGAGGCAGGCTTTTTTCGCCACTTCCATTCTATGCACCCGCCACGATTACGGGTCCATCTTACGGCCTAGGTATCGTACATCCTTCTACATTCTGACCGTCATGCTGATTAACCAATTGCTTTGTAAATATTGCTCTTTTAGAAGTCCAGGCGCTCAGACGCGTCCAATCGTCCATATTTTCCGACCTGCAAATGTCGGCTCACCAATCCTACCGTCCCCATGGTCATACAGCAACTCTCAGACGCGAAGTTGATCCGCGTTCATCTCAGTCCTGCAAGTATGCGAACTCCGGAGTGATCGAAAGTTTACGCGTCGGTGTCGCCGATGGACGGGTTGATTCACGACTGGGACAAATCACTATCTTTTGAGGAGGAGGCAGTATGTATATACTATGTGAATCCCTCTTTTGACCCATGTTCTTCCAGACTCGGTTCCTGATCGGATAATTAACCGTGACGGATCATGACGGTGGCGACGATGGTGGATTACGCGGTGGCGGTGGCGTCGCGGCGTCCTGGGCGTTGGAAAGTGAAGATTTTGAGTGCCATGTCGACGACGACGGTGAATTTTAGCGTTACAAAGACAGGAAGGAATGATAACTGCGGCGTAGTGGACGGATATCTGGTGGTGGGCCGTGAGACAGGTGGTGACTACTCCTCCAATCCTTGTCGGAGAGAATCAGAGGCCGAGGGAAGAAGTCAGCACATACTGAGGAGATGACAGGAACGGATATCATCGAAATGCTTTGGATTATTCACTAGGCGTCATAGTACTACACGCGCTGATGTGTGTGTGTGTACAATAGACGGTGATATGTATGACATATTAGCCATTACGAAGGAAAATAGTATTAGACTTGCGATATACTGTTTCTCTCGCTTCGAATTGAGACTGGCCAACAACATTCCCATAACGATTCGTATCCATTTCAGGTGTCGATGCCGAAGCGCGTTGTGTACTCTAGTTTGCTCGTGCTCGACCCAAAAATGGAAGGTGTTGTGGTCACGCTGGTAAATCGTCCGCGCCTTGTATAAATCAGCCATTTCATCTGGAGGTAAGCGTGAGATGTTCACGGACAAATTTCAGCACCGATGTTCGAAGCGTTGGTGTCCAGGCTTTCTGCAACGCCTACTGCTCATGTATCCAATGAGCTACTCAAAAGCTTGTGACGATCGACTCGTCTCATACTAGCCAATCGACACTGACCTTGTCGTGCTAACAGCTGGCGAGAATGAGACAAAACGGGTTAAACGTGGATACTGGCCGTGCATAGCGCCTGCAGGGATTAGCCTCAAGAGGTATACCGCATCGAGACTGTTTCAAAGCACGTCACAGCTACCGGCTGCAGTGGTGCCTTGCGGGTGGTCAGCTTAGTGGAGTCACGCACGCACCTTTGGTCTGTCATGCTCATTGTTCGTCAATTAAAGAAGATTATGGCGAGATCAGTCCAGTACCCACTGAATAGCTTCAAAATGACTGGACTGAGGAATTGTTCACATAGTGATGCCAGCAGTGTGTGAGCCAAGAAGTTTGTAGCGCATAGAGCCCATCATGGACAAGGCGATAGAGCTGTCTTGATAGGAACTTATCAGATTTCTCGTGTTTTCGCAATGTCGGCATTTACTTGCCACCGATGGTGAGACGCGGGTAAGCTTGACCACGCACATACGCAAATTGGATAGGGCAAGCCTGAGAGGGAGAGTAAGCCTTCCCAGTTGGCGCAGGACCGTATACTGAGGCGACGATCCTGAGATGCATAGAAAGGGTCATGCCCAGGTTTCCCGGTAGACAGGGACGGGTCCGTGCCGCGATCATGATATCCTGGCGACACAGGTCACAGCATGGATATGGGAGATCAGTATGCTTGTCACAAATAATGAATCATATGACGCGCAAACACACCCGCACCGTTTTGTAGCCAGGACGTTACTCCGCAGGGGTGAGCCTCATTGTTCGATGAGCACGCCATGTGCGCATCTCAAACGGAGCACCTGAATAACCGTGCTTACCCTGTGTTGTGCGGAAGAACATAGAGGAATGTCTTGACACACAACGCATGATACTGTGCGGCAAAGGGCTGTATCATATGTATGTTTCTTCAGCCGCCGAGGTGGTTGTTTGCGACCAGCGTGGGACTGCTATGTAAGGGAATTCTGCTTCCGGACCCGAGCGTCTATGTCAGGGACGGCCGACCAGTGCTCGCCAGTTGAAGACGTTGGGCCGGAGTATTGTGTGGGAGAGCGACGGGGGCGAGGAGGGAATGCGCCGGAGGGACGGCGAGAGTAGCATTAAAGAGTCGTGCAAGCGGGGGCGTCTCGGAAGAGCGGTGGTTGTGAATGGCCGATGATGCATGATGGGATACGACCAGGGCCGGTGGGTTCACTGTCACTGGTCTGTTACAGATCTCCCTCCTCCGTTCGGTATGTACGATGAGACATCTCGCCTGACAACACATCTCACCCGCAACTACTTATACTAACTCTCTGCTCTCCTCCTCCCCATTTTACACACTTTCGACGCGCAGAATGGCCCACCCCTACAGCAGATACCGTCTCCGTCTCTTCTGGGACTTTGTCCGCATCCTGCTCACTCCCTCCATCCTCTTCGTGGCCATCATTCACTACAACGGAGTATCCTTACCATGGACAACTCCACCAGCGTATATCCTCTGGCTGTTTGCTGTTGGGCTAACCAGGGTAAAGATCACCGGTTATTTCCAGGCTCGTGCCGCGAGGCGAGCAGGCGGGAGGCTCCCCACCGAGGTCGTGGGCAAATGGCCAGGGAACGTCGATGTCCTCATCAAACTCGGCAAAGCAGCAAAAAGCAGGTATCCCGCTGCATTTTTCCGCGATTTATTCGACGAATACCAATGCACCACCCTGAACCTCAAGTTGCTTTGGTCCGATCTTGTACGCATAGAAGCATTGTCACCGGCATCGACACTCTAATTCTAATCTATTTTCGGCTGTAGATCATTACAATGGACGAACAGCACATGAAAACCGTCCTTTCTACTGGTTTCAATCATTTCTGGAGAGGTCGCAGACAGAAAGAACGCATGTAAGATCAGCGCTGCAACTGTTATACCGACCCTGACCTTTCTCGCAGGGAAAAGTTCCTCGGGGACGGCATTTTCAACCGCGATGACGAGGTAATCAGAAGCCCACACATCTTCGGCTCTACCACACGTACTGACCTCGCCATTCGTAGGACTGGAAGAAGGTTCGTCAATGCGCGTATCGCGCCGGCGACCTCGTCTGATGCTTCCCCATAGCATCGTGCCCTTGCGCGCCCCTTCTTTGCGAAAGATCGGACGTCCGACTTTGACGTCTTTGAAAAGTACGCCCAGAAGACCGTCGCCATCATCTCAAACGCATCTCGCACCGGGCAGGCCATCGAAGCGCAGGATCTGTTCGCTCGCTTCACGGCCGACTCGGCGGGGGAATTCCTTTTTGGTCACAGATTCGACACCTTGGACGGCACGCTCCCCGTCGCAGGCCAAACAAGTATGAGCACAAAGGGGACCGCGACGAACGATGAATTTGGCACGTTCACCCAGTCTTTCGAGGCGATGCAGGAAATTGTGGCTCAACGAGCGAGGCGTGGGTACTTCTGGCCCGTGTTTGAACTGTTCAAAGACGACATGGACCCGCATGTCAAGGCCACTACCGACTTCCTGAACCCTATCGTCGATAGCGCGCTTAGGAACGCGAGAAAGATGAAGGAAGCAGGAGTACGCTCGTCCACAGAGCACAGTACATTCCTCCACTACCTCGCTGACAACACTGAGGGTATGCTCTGTGACAATGTCACTCCTTTCAAGATGGGACTGATCATTCTGTTGACAGATCCAAAAGTCATCCGCGACCAGCTGCTGAACGTTCTACTAGCCAGTCGCGACACCACGGCGTGCCTGCTCACATTCCTCACTTACGCCATGGCAATGTATCCTGATGTAGCTCGGAAAATGCGCGAGGAAGTGCTTCAGCACTGCGGCCAAACGGGTGTGCCGACGTTCGAGACTGTAAAGTCTATGCGCTATGGTTCGTTCCTGTCTATCTTTCCAACCAAAACCAACTACCGAACACTTGTCATTTCTTAGTGCACGCAGTCATAAACGAGACTCTCCGCCTCTTTCCCCCCGTCCCCATCAACGTCCGCGAAGTCCGCGAGTCGGGAGTCGTTTTCCCGCCCTCGGATGGCACCTACACCGAACCCGATCCCACACCAATCTACGTCCCCGAGAAAACTGTGCTCATGTACTTTCCCTTGCTTATCCAGCACAATACCGCGCTTTGGGGTGACGACGCTTACAAATTCGACCCTGACCGATGGCTCGACGAGCGGCTCACGCGGTTCACAGAGAAACCGATGGTCTTCACACCGTTCAGCGGTGGTCCGAGGATTGTACGTGTTGATTCCATTCCTATCCTCATTCGACAACTTGTGTATTGAACGAAACCGTTGTGGGTAATACAGTGCTTGGGCCAGAACTACGCGCGAAACGAAGCGACGTTCCTCATTGTCCGCCTCCTGCAAGAATTCGACACTTTCACACTCGCGCCAGAGGCGCACCCAGCCGGGTCACTGCCGCCGCCACAGTGGCAGCATGGTACCGGTCGAGAGCCTGTAGAAAAAATATGTCCACAATACGCCATGACACTCTTTGTCAAGGTCCGTGATTCTGTTCCTAGGTTGAGTATGATGTGCTTACTATGATGAATCACCTTACAGGGCGGTCTCTGGGTTCGCTTTGGCAAAGCCAATGAATCGTAACCCGTCGGAGTCCTTGCTGCCATTCAAGAGCCTCTCAGCTTTCAGCCTGTGACACGGCAAGGCTCCGATGCGGAGCGCACTGCGACCAAGACACTGCGATGCTACACAGCATGCTTGACATCCGACATGCATGTACTTATGCCTTGCGACTTGTGTGTTTGTGTGTGTCACACGAGCAGCTCGGGTGCCTTGCGAACCCTTTCCGTCACCTGCCAGGGTGGCGCATGATGCATGATGCATGATGAAGCACCGCATGCGGAAACATGGACTCGGACATCTATCAATATCGATATCCATTGCTGCCATCTATCGCCACTGTATACATCTTTGTACATGTCTTCGGGCGAATTGTTTTATACGTCTCTTGAACTGTATGTAGCTGTTGGCCTCTCTCTGCATCTACCCTTCGATACCACTAAGATGTCTCAATTACTGATCCGCGTTGAAACTGTGTTATGTCAACAATATTTAAGCATGTCAATTTACATTGTAACAATGAAACGTAGCACACAGATCATGTCAGGTTGTTTTTGAGGGATTGTCGAACCACTAGCCGAGGCTACTAGGCACCCACTGCCACGCACCCGACCTACTCTTCAACGCTGCCAGTATAGCACAGAAGTGCTTAAGCAGCACCAGAGCACGGGCATGGCATGTGTACTGAAACAAAGGACCGTGCAATATCTTTGTTACCTATGTCAGCATCTGCTGCTGCAACATGTATGAGCAGATGATACGACGTACCCTTTCGGCTCTTCTGATTTGTCGGCGACCGCAACAAGTCGCGGCCTAGTGAGGTCCTAACCTTTATAGCGGGCGTCCAGTTCCGCGCTCCGGAGAGCCAGGCCCTGTATTGGGATCCGTCGCTTACGAAGAGGGTGTGTCACCCAGGGGCGTACCTCCATATCTTTCATTGTTGAGGTGACCCTATGTTGAAAGGGAAATGAAGCCAGTCCAAACGATACGACGAGCGTTTGTCGCGTGCGATATCAGATCATTGGCGAGCCTGAGTTGGTAACAGCGCCGTCGTCGTTACATCGTGCGGCGACACCCAACGACCGAACGGTGCTTGACACCTGCCGTTTAGTGACGACACTCGTGCCGCGTCGCGCTTCAAGATGGTCTTAACGTTTGTTCACAGGTGCCTGGAACCGGAAGTACAAACCCGTGGACTCGGATGAAGTACGCAGAACGCCAAGATTACTCACACGCAACTACATAGATCCTATCTTAGACAGACTGCGCGCGTATATAGGCAGGAGAGTCGGAATTTGAAGCGACCGCGACTGTGCTTATTGAAGAAGTAAGATGATAGCTTGACCGAGAGAGAAGGGTACTCACGTTGAACCAACTAGATGTGTACAGTAGATACTGCTGTTGAGATTACAGGGATAAAGCATGGAGAGATCGGCGGCAGCACGTACCTCCACCACCATTCCGGAGCAGTGGTAGCTCGGAGAAAGGGAGGTATAAGGATATCAAGATACAGTGCTCTAAAGCAATGCTAACACCCCATCTGCCCATCGAACGTAGATCACATAGCAGCATGTGGAATCTTGTGCTATGTTGTCTGCAAAAAAAGCCTAGGGTGTGCTATCAATCATCGTGGAATACTTGAAACCGTAATCAGACTCACTACTCCGAGTTGCTAAGCGTAATACTTGCTTGAGGAGAACAAACAAGCTCAGCGGATGACATGTCTTTCCTGAGGGTGCAAACAAGATGAGATTATCAAGGATGCCACTGTTACAAGCTAGAAGTCCCCTCCACCATCAAACTACTGCACAAAAGTAAGACAACCCACATGCCGGAGAAAATGAGACATAAGTCAACACGGAGAGCGAAGAGAATGGCACAGGCGCTCAATCGAAGGTAATATATTGTTATAGCGTTGGAAATATTTGTCAAGGAGTGGTAATGGGTATAACTGGCTACGTCGCAGTAGATCAGAGGCAACAGCGTCCGCTTTGATTGATGAATTGAAAGGAGCGTGATTCGTAGCATTCCGGTCTGTTCGGGACAATGGGCGGGACACCCTGCTTTGAAGGAAAAATTAACGGTGCAGTCCGCTATCACACGCACGACATCTCACCGTGCGTCAATATGAGAGGCGCTAGATCGAAAAGAATGGTTGGTCGCTTCCGCTCTGTTGTTGCTGCTGAGCGAAAGGGTTGTGAGTGTTAGTCGCACCGGTTTTCTGAGTCCCAACAAAGCGAGAGGCCTGTTGACCATATCTATGAAGAGACACGTCAACATGATTTCGCACTTTCACGGCGCAAAAAAGGACGAACCTCAGCTGGCCATAATTACCGAACGAATCCACGCCGTCGTCGCGGTTCGCAAATAGGTTCGCAAGGTTAGCGTGTTCCTGATCTGCCTTTGTTGGAGCTCTTTGAGTTGGCGGAGCTGACTGAGGCTGAGGTGGTGGTGAGAAAGACGATGTCGATGGCAAGTTCGACGTCGAGAGAGAGGGTCCGTTGGAGTTATTGTATGTTCCTTGGAGGTTGAATGATACTGGCGAGTGGGATTGCTGAGGGGGCTGCGAAGAGGGAGAGAGGAATGAGTTCGAAGGACTCGAGGGACCAGATCCGAAAGCCGCAAATGGATTGTTTGACCTGCAAGATTTTACAATTAGTGTGAGTATGGGCGCACTCCAGTCAATGACTTGCCCAAATCCTGTGGGCTGTGGGACTAATTGCTGCGATTGAGCCTGCATCTGAAGCAGCTGTTGTTGGCGGAACCATTCTTCCTGTTGCTGCTGGGCTTGCTGTTGAGCAAAGAGCTCCTGTTGTTGTTGCAACTGCTGCTGTTGCTGCCACTCTTGCTGCTGACGCAAATATTCCGCCTAATTCCCGTGATATAATTAGTGATGCTGCTCACTTCGACAAATGCTGCTTGCTCTATAGCACGCGACATCAATAGCCTGAGTTTCAGCAGACTAGCAAGAAAGTGCGTCTGCTCCGTGATCCGGCATGATACAAAACGATGCAACATAAACGGTGAATGTGATGGACCCACCTGCAAAGCTTCCTGTTGCATCTGCGCCTGATATGGATTGAAACTCGTAAATTGTGGTACTTGCTGTGAAAGGTTAAACATGTAGTTGGTCCAGATTGCTCTGTATTCAATGAATACGCACCTGAGTAAATTGCGGCTGTATACCGCCGAACTGGTTTCCCCCAGTGTCCACAAGGGGAAATGGGTTCGTCTCTGCATTCAAATTGACACTAGATGTTTCAATTGTCAGTCAGCGAGAAACATTACTTTGCAAATAGCCAGCGCACAGGTTGTTGCTCTGATCGTCAAAGAGGGAGTTTTGGTTGGACTTGGCCAGCTCGTCGGCTCGCTTTCGTTCCTCGTCCTCTGAAAGCTTGAGTGCTTGCTGAAGGTCACGTTCCTCGGCGGTAAGAACGCCTTTCCGAGCCTGCAACAACGGAAATCAGTGTGCTATCAGCTAACACATTACGAGGAAGCACCACGGCCATCTCACCTGCTCCTCTGCCAAAGACCGCTTACTCTCCTCAATAGCTCTCTTCAACTCGTCATCGTCCCCGCCCCTTGGCTTCCCGCCCACACGCGTTGGCGTCCTGCTCCTACGCCTGGCATTCTCATTTTCGAAATCTTCTTCGCCTTCTCCGCTGCTTCCGATCATGCGATCTCGCATGTTTGCGCGACTTCTTCTTTCCTGCCTCAGCCTTGCTTCATCCGTGAGCAGATTCGAGATATCTTTGGCCTTCTGTCTGACGTTCGCGCCTTGATCTTTACCATACTCATCGACGAACTGGAACTCTTTCAATGTTTTGATGACATAGAGATTGTCCCGGAAATAGATGACGACATTCTCCGAGCCAGCGTGCAGAAGATAGTCGAGGACTGTGAGTGACTTGAAAACATGACGCCAGTTCTTGCCCTTGTCATTCAAGCGTTTGTCGAGCATCTCCATTATCTCGATGAAGTCGTTCCTACGCAATACGAGCGGATAATTAGCGAGAGTCAGCTACATAGAGCATCCAAAGACAAAGATGATCAATACGAAGGAGTGATAAGGTAGCGAGGACGAAGATCAGGTAATGTTGTGGTGTGCAACGCACTGGTTGTATGTCAACTGCGCCAACTCGTTCATCTGCGTACCAGACGGTCCCCACGGGTCGTTGCTGGTCGCCTCCCTAACCTTGGCCTGGACATCGGAGTAGCCTTTTGTGTAGTTTTTGGCGACACGTATAACACCTTTACCAAAGTTCTGGACGGTCGACATCGCCGCTTGTCTACCGAATACGTCGAGTGTTCCTTTCCGACTTAAGCGTGAGACGCGAGTCAAGGACTTGTAAGATAGTCGTAGCTACCTATATATGTATCGAGATCGCTTTGGATAGACTGCTCCAGTACAGCTGCGCTTGTGGCAGGAGGAAGTTGTGGCTCCAGTTGACCGCAAGTGAGACAAAGCATCACGCGCATCGGTTACGATACTGTTTATATAGCGTTAAGCACTAGATTGTAGGTAACACCGATGGTGAAGTGGTTATCATGCTTGCCTTCCAAGCAAGCGGCACGGGTTCGATTCCCGTTCGGTGTATGCCTCAAAGCGGTGTTTTGATTTTCTTCTGCACGCCAGTGGCCACTTTATGGGGAGCTGCTGTACGTATACCCTCCATCTCGCGTCTTACTCACACGTCGTCATCCTAGTTTTTTCATCGTGCTGGAGGACCTTTTCACTAGGGCCACCATTCGCCGTCGTAACCAGTAATTGACTGCTGCCAGTTGCGTATGCTGTACCAATCGTCGATTGCTGTCGACACCGACGTGTCCACCGCGCGAAAAGTTGTCAAACGTCGGAAGCTGGAATCATTTTCAGCTGAAGGCCCACTATCTCATCCCACTTCGACTTCATCTCCAGACGTGTCGTTTGCCACAGACCCATTGCATGCAAAAATCGATGTCAGCACCATGGCTTGCTCGTCGTGCCATCGTGTTATAGCAAGGGCGGGGTTTTCGTCGGTAGCAGCTGTTGTGGTCTCATGTGTGCGGTACGTCTGCATCTATGTCTTTCTACTCGTGTTCTTGTCGTGGCTGCAGGCATGACAGACAATGTGGTGCTGATATACGCGATGTATGTTCTGTAGATGTCGCAAGCCGACGTGCGTAATTTGTTCCAGGAAGTGTGAAGGCGTGTCTTTGATGCCTTCGACACCGCCGAATCCAGCTACGCGTTCAATGCTTTGCTCACGGGGCCCAGTCCAAGCTTCGCGGAAAACCATGCCCATGAGACGACTGCCTCTACGCGTGAACGTCGCCACCACGAACCAGAGCGACCTGTCTAAGAACAATGCTACGCACTCTGGCCAATCCACCGTTGTAGGAACCTCATGGCCTCAGAAACACAACCTCTCGATCGCAATTTCAGAAGCTGTGGCCATAGTTGACCCAGACCCGAAGGGTGACGGTTGCTCTGCTGGAGTGGAGGCGACGTTTTGCAAAAACTGTGTGAAGGAGGACATCTCAAGGTGGGCCTTGTCAGTCTATCCAACTTCTTATTCAACAACAACCCGTTCTAGTGGATCAATAGCTTGCTTCGGCTGCTTGAACTGCTCGAGAACATGAAAAGCTTGAAGCCTTACGATGTGCTATGATCTCCGCTCCCCTTTCACACAAGTTAATTACTTCGCCAAATTACCAATCTCTCCTTGCATGCTTGCTTTTCATCTATACTCCCTCGTGTAATTGATTCAACATACAGATCTTCGCAGTATTGTGTCATACCATATGTAGTAGCGGCAAAAAGTCTTGCAACACCGCAAGCTCACAACTCTTTGCTTACTGTTTGAGCTCAATACTGTGTATTTTAATCTGTCTTTTTTTAAAAATTGAGGATTGTGGCTGTAGAATATGTCTTTAATGAAACCAATGTTGTTTTCTTGTATGCTGTTGCGGCGCTAGGCGCCTGTCACGTGCACCACCACTGTTTTGTTTTGTTTTGTTTTGCAATCCTTCCACTTCCATCCTCTCTTGTACCGGTACCACCACCATCGAAGACAGACGCCCATGACTACTCCTTCGACTCTCGACGTACCTATGGCGACAGCAGCGCGAACGAAGTCCAGCTCACCTACAGCTGGACCCGTTCGGAGAGAGGGCTCTGTGGAGCCCTTTGAACCATACGGGGGCAGACCTAAAAAGTCTGCTCCCAGATCTTTGACCTCGAAAGAGGCCCCTGCCTTGCAGGACCCCGAAGTCTCTAGTGGTGCAACTGCTAGAGACCTCAAACCAATCCCTGAGGGTTCCACCGCCCCTGCGCATAGCTCGGGTGCTGGCTCGCACGGGACTCAACTTCATGCCCCCCGACGTATGCGACTATTGTCCAGACGTCGCAGGCGAATGAGGTGCCGCTGCAGGTAAGCATACGCACCCCCCAACTATCCATCGATCCACGTGCCTGTCATCTGATGGGCACGAGGATTTACTTTGCGCAATATGGGACTGCGCTTACATTGTGTTTCGAATTCAGATTCCGACATCGACCCAGGCTGTTCCAGCCGGGTCTAATCCTTTCCAAGGGCGAACGCACACCAGTGAGCCCGAGGACAGAAACCAATCGCAGCGAACCGAGGAAGGATCTATCCTTCACGCATTCGTGTGCAGAGGCGAGAACGCAGTGGGTGACATCCTGGATCGTGTCATCGAGTGTTCGACAATATCGCGATGGCGGCCCCTAGTTGGGACCCGTCTGGCGCGTTCTTCGCGGAGCTGCCTGTAGGTAGGCGGGAATTCGCTCGTAATCGCATCGTGGGTCTGTTACAGATGGTGACAGACCATTTCAAAGCGTACTTCCGAAAGTGGGACCCTGCTTCCCCTTCTCTCCTCATTGCGTCTACTCAGGCGCACCGACACATCGAGGCCTCAACGTTTATCCGGGGCACGGTGTCCGACATGGCTTCCAGCGTCAGTCAGATTCGCTCTGACATGGCCAAGCTGCGTAGTGAGCGGAGGCTCAGGTTCCAACAGGAACATATGAAAGTGGACAACGAGGCTTTGCCGTCGTATGCCCGCCTGACAAAAGTGTCTGCAGCCAAGGGACCTGGTCCCAAGGCCAAAAAGACGCTCGACTCGATTTGTGTTGCCCCGGTCGTGCCTCTCGTAGAGAGCATGGCGGCGCGGTAAGCGATGCGATGACTTCTGCAGACGAGGGTGGTGCTGCCTCCGAAGCGGAAGAGATCATGACACCGGGAGCTCGGAGGAGTACGCCGATGCCACCAAAACGAAGGGAAAGACAAGGCGCCGGCCAAGTCTCCGTTGAGGGTATGCACCCATCAGTCGCGTTGAGCCATCGTCAGCGCCAAGCAGCGGCTGCCAAGAAGGCGGCTGCTTCTGCTCCACATCGACGACTGCTCCTCCTGCTGTGCGGGAGAGACCAGTCTTGGAAGCGTCCGCGTGCGGACTCCACTCACACCACGGAGCGCCCTGACACTCCATCTACCGCGGCTCCGCCAGCGAAGAAGCTTCAGACTGCTGACGACTGGTTCAAGTCGCTCTCGGTGGAGATGATCAACAACTTCGCCCTGGGATTACGAGTCTTGGGCCCTACGGCCGTTGACTTTAGCATCGACCAGATCCTAGCGACTGGTCAACGAATGGGCTCCTTTGGTTTTCCGATCGAGGTGTCCTCCCAATCCGCCCCCCCCCTCCTCCTGCTCAGGCGAACCCCCCTGCAAATGCTTCGGCAGGACAGGGTGTGAGTACCCCGGCAGCACGAGACAAGGGAAAGGGGAAAATTGTTGTTCCAGGCACCCACCCTGCGAATGATACCAAACCAGATGCGAGAGCAAATCTCGTACGTGAGCCTAAACCTAAGGCCCCGTCGTCCATGCCCCCCGGCCTCCAGTGTCTAAGACTACGGTGGTGATTACGTTCCACCAGTCTGCTGACGAGGGGTCAATCCGCAAGGAAGAGGAAGTTCGAGCCATTGTGGCCCGACTTTATCATAGATGGCAGCTTGCTGAGCACGAAAAGAAGGGAGGCGCGACGACCACCCTCCAACTGAAACTGAATCCTGTTATCAGGGTGAAGTGGGACGAGAAACGGCGAAACCAGCTGCAGCTGGCTTTCCAAGTGCATCCCGAACTCAACTTCGTGAATTGGCTCGAAGACGTCTGGACGAAGATGACCGCTGAGGATATCGCTGGTTATCCCCTGTCCTCCTCATACCCTCCTGTCCTCTTGGTACATATGTACACGTCGATGGCGGAACTCGTGATCCAGGCTTGCCCAAGCAAGGATCTATCAATTCAGGATATCTTTGCGGAAATGTCGAGGAACAATCCTGAGGTTTTCCAGCACCTGGTCCCGTCGAACTACACCCCTGTCGCGTTCTGGGGTGCTGGTCATAGGAAAGGCTCTCCAGGGCCCCTTCATATCTTCGCGTATGACGTTGGCGGCGAGGTCGCCCAACGCCTTATCCAGGAGAGGGTTACCATCGGCTCGAAAAAGTGCTCTTTAGTACTTGCTCAGTCGACGGCTCGTGTTGCGATGTGCACTCACTGCCATCGTATTGGACACTGGAGGGACCAGTGCAAAAACGGAGCGTTCGAATGGTGCAAGGTCTGCCCAGCGAACCACAGGACGGAGGACCATAATGAGGTTGCTCCTTGCTGTATCCCCACAAGGGAGAGGCTTCAGACAGAAACGTGGCCGTGTCCGAACGAACACTGGATCTGTGCAAATTGTGGTAAGACTGGCCACGGACATTACTCGAACAGATGCTCGAGGTACTCGAAGCGGGGGGACAAGGCGTACATGCAAGGCGTCGACCCCGCCACCCAACTTCGTCGGGATGTCCCGGCTGTTCCATGCAAGGCTGGTCGTCAGTTGGACAACAACGCGACCAAGTCTGCTAACCGCGCCATTCGCACTCAGAAGAAGCGAGCCGAAGAGGCTGCAGCGGCTCTGATTGCAGCGAAGGATCATGAAGGGAATGTTCCCATGCGCGAGTCGACCCCGGTTGCTGGCCCATCGACACAACGCAAGCGCGTTAAGTCTGGAAGGTACGAGGCATTGTCGGAAGTCGCAGAGACGTCTGAGGATGATGTTGAGATTATCGGTGCTGGCGCCTCTGAGATAGAGGATGGTCAGCACGAATAGCTGATAGCTCGTTTGTAAAATAACTGCTACTTCTTTTTTATGTATTGTGACAACCGTAACATGATACCCAGAACGCCGAGCCCAATCAGGGCAGAGCCCCTGACACCCATACACCGTGAGAGTCAAGTGTCACCCACGTACTCTAGAGACCAATCACCCGACTTCTGGTCGGGTGCCCCTGAGTATAGAACGGCTTATGAAGCCCGAATGTCATCCTTTGATTATGTCAGAGAAGATGAGTTCCTTGAGGATCGTGTGCTGCACCTGGACATGACGCGCACAAACCTCGTAGGAACTTCCTACATGATGCAGCCTCACACGCCGCGTCGCATCACGCTGATACGCCCGGAAATCGGCTAGGCGCGGAGAAACGGCAGCAGCCCGCCATTTGCGCGGCCCGCGTCATCCTGCGCGGCAAGTCCCTCCACTTTCCCAGCGTCATGAACGCGAGGAGTTCGCCGAGAGCACGAGGAGTTCGCCGGGGTCACGAGGATTCCGCCGAGGATCCGAGGACTTGACACGGAGCAATACGCCGGGAACATCCGAGGCCGAGGAATCGCACCGAACTCTGACACACAGACACGCCCCTTTTTGCATCGGAGCATGGGCCGGCCAGCCACCAAGCGTTTCGGACACGGGTCGGACCAACGGTAGAAGAAACTTGACGCGCGAACCCCGTTTCAGGAAGACTCCTATCACGCCACGCTGTGCAACTCCTGGACGGCGCCTCATCACCTGCTCGCGGCGGTTGGCGCTCCGGCAGCGCAAGGGCGCGCGCCGCTACGCCGCGTCGACCAACGCTGTGTCCCGCCGGGCGTCGACTCGCTGGACATTTTGCCTCCGCAGACGGAAGT
>JABYQR010000221.1:0-78351 GCA_022592445.1 Cytidiella melzeri | reverse complement strand
CTAAAGCAGTACTACAACCTCAGGAAACTCCGGCCGGACCTTGGGAACACGTCGGAGTAGATCTCATCACTCAGCTGCCACCCTCTAAGGGATTTGATTCGATCGCGGTCTACGTCGACCATTACTCCGATCAAACGCACATCATCCCTACTACCACTAAGGTTAACGCTGAGGGGATTGCCGATCTACACTACAAGGAAGTATTCCGACTTCACGGCATTCCCAAAAAGGTGTTCTCTGACCGAGGACCCCAGTTTGCAGCGCGCTTCATGCGTGCGCTCTATCACCGCCTGGGCATAGAGACTGGTTTTACGACCGCCTATCATCCGCAAGGAAATGGCAAAGTCGAACGCAAAAACCAGGATATCGAACAGTATCTGCGTCTATTCTGTCAGCAACGACAAGACGACTGGGTCGATCATCTACCGGCGGCTGAGTTTGCACTCAACTCGCGAGTACACGCGGGTAACTCCCAAACACCGTTTGAAGTCATCTATGGATATCGCCCCGACTTCACCATACCAGTCGGCAAGCGAAGCAATATCCCATCACTCGATGAGCGCCTTGACAATATGGCTCGAGTACGAAAGGAGACCGAAGCAGCTCTTCGTCTAAGCAAAGAAAAGATGAAGCAACTCTATGAGTCTGAGAAGCGCTCTCCACGCGTCTTCCAAGTAGGGGACATGGTCTGGCTGAACGCTAAGAACGTCCAGATCCACCAGGCTACCCCTAAACTCGGTCCTCGACAACTCGGCCCGTACAAGGTCATCGAACGCATTGGCGATCTCGATTACAAACTCGATCTACCCAGCTATCTCCGAATCCACCCCGTCTTCCATATCAACCGTCTAAGTCCCTGGCACGACAACGGCAAAGACGTACCTCCACCTCCTGATCCTATCGTCATAGAAGGAGAAGAACAGTACGTCGTCGAAAAGGTGCTAGACAGCAGGCTACACGGACGTTGGAAGAAATTGCAATTCCTTGTCAAATGGGAAGGGTATTCAGACGGACACAATAGCTGGGAACCAGTAGAAAACCTCGAGAATAGTCAAGAAGCAATTGACGACTTCTACAAAGCAAACCCCGGAGCGCCCCGGGTCATCAAAGCTTCACTCTTCGCGGATCTCCGCTCGCACTTTCGGGAATTCAATACCCAGACCGACCCCGCTTTCCTTCGCACGATCTATCCATCTACATACGATCTTAGCTGGGATGAAGGCAAACACATCGGTCTGGATATCTCAAGAACATCACACTGACGGGTAACGTCGAGTCAACGACACCAGAAGGGGAGAAACTTCCTAGCATCCTTCTGACTAGACAATCGGGGCAATTCTGCTGAATCCCTGTAGACGGGTAGAAGACCTCTATCACCACAGCACAGTGATGCTTCGCGAGGACGCTCGATTTTAGGAGGGGGGTAATGTCATGGATGGCCTGACTAGCCCTTAATTTTCGCAATTTACCTCTTGTTTTTATCTGTAAAACTCCGGGCTACAACATAGTTTCAATTCTCTCTGCATAAACTCCTTTGCACGTCTATTAAGCGCCCGTATCACGTGGCTTAGACGCTCCACACGGTCACATTACTTGCTACTACGTCACACTGGCATGTGACTTAGCTTAAGTAAGACCACATGGCTACAACCACATGGCTCAGCCCATAGCTAGGGTTTGACGTCATAGATACCGTTCACATGGGCTCCTTATTGTTCTTTCCCTATTGTTCTCTTTATGGAAGGATGTTCTCACAGGTGTGGGAATGGAATACAATAGTTGGTCTCCTTTTAGATAGATTCTCTCACGAGTAGAGTTCTTGGCAAGGTCTAGACAATAGCTATTGTTCTCCTTTAGGTAGTTCTTTTGTTCTTCGTTCACACGGCTTCTTGCAAAGCCTGCCCTCAACATGGTCTGTGCGCAGGTCCCTGAAGTCTATATATACTGCTACATGTACGCTCCTAGCCCCCATCTCGACCTCTTGGTCTTTACTGGGCTAGGTAAGCAAACCCCCTCTGTACTACATAGCTGGTAGTACCCAATACTAACTTGGTCTTTACTGGGCTAGCAATTTGCATAAAGTTTGATAGCTGGTGAGAGCATTGTGCTTCAAGCCTGCCACCACCTCTTCGTCGTCTTCCACACCGTGTCCCTTTTAGTTGCGTCGAGCTTCGTCTCCGTGACAGGCTGCTGCCTGAGCAACATAACACGGCGCGGCCCTTCAAACCACCCTGGCGACCAGCGCCTGATACCGCGTGCCATGACCTCCTCACTCCCTTCAAATTTGCCTCCGCCCTCTCGCTATTTGTCGCTCAACGGGGCAACTTTTTCTCTCATAAAAATGGCATCAAGACCACCTATACACACGGCCAGCTTCGGGCACCGTCAGCTTCACACTTTGTCTTTCCCCGCTACGCTCGACTCGATAGCCTGCCATGCCGCGCTCAAACAAGCAGACCAGGCCCCGCAAACGAGCTCGAACAGCCGATAGCGAAAGTGACGACGAGGATGCAGCTGGGACCAACGCCATAGGCAGGACTTCAAGCCCTGAGTCTCTTGTGGTTGAGAAGCAGTCCGCCTTCGACCTCAAATGGAAGGTGGCTGAGCGCACCAATGAAGAGGTTCTTGGTGAGTTCATTCATTGAACTGACACACGCACATAGCATCTGACAACGAGAAATGTAGCCGCACAAAGTAAAACTTGGGAGTCCAATTTGTACGCACATTTCCGGCATCCTGAGATCGTTGTCGAGAAAGGCGATGTCAAGTACAAATTTGTCTGCAAGCTAAAGTATGTACTCTCGTTCTAATCTCTACGCAAACCGGCGACAATTGACGAGAACACAGTCCATCAATCTCAGTTTTGCGACGCCGTACCGACACGTCAACTGGAAACTTGAGCCGTCACATACAGTCATGCTCACCAGCGGTCACTCCTGCTGATCAGAGCATTGCAGTGTTCGCTCATGGTACGGCATATAGCAAACCACGACTGCGCTTTCTCATAGCTCTATGGGTTGCTCGTCGCCATCACCCCTTCAAGATTGTCAAGGATCCCGAATTCCTCGCCATCATATCAATGTTGTACGCCAAAGCCGAAGTTCCGGGCCCCAGTACTGTGTCGCGGGACGTGCGCGAGATTTTCAATCTCACGCGCGTGCATATTGGCAAGATGCTGCAAGACTATCCTGGCCGCCTTCACCTTTGCCTCGATGGATGGACGTCACCCAACGTCTACTCTTTCCTTGGTGTTACCGTCCATCGTGTCATTGAAGGGAATGTAGCCACGTTTGTACTTGATTTCATCCGGTATGCATTTCTTCTTATACTCCGCTGCGCCCAAATCAGGACTGATAGGTTGGATTCAGGCTGACGAAAGGTCACACTGGCGTGTATCTCGCAGAGGCGCTCACAAGCTGTCTGAAGTCTCTCGGTATTGAGAAGAAGGTAAGCATTGTATTGATAACTCGCCACATTTTTAGATCAAAAAAGCTGCTGGGAATTACGTGTGACAACGCATCAAACAATGATACCATGATATCAGAGCTTGAGTCCCTCGGCGGACTAAACTCAGCGCAAACTCGAGTGAGGTGCTTCGCGCACATCCTCAACCTTGTAGTCAAAGTAAGCATATTCTATATACCATGGACAGTTGCTTATATGTCGCAGGCCATCATTTCAGGATTCGCACGAAAACGGACTAAAAGCGGTCACTCCGAAGATCCTACCAGTGAGGTGGATGTCAACACGATAGCCGGTGAAGAAGACAATCTAGACGAGGCAAGCGAGGGCGACCACGGTGCTGATGACAGCAACGATGACAGTGACACCGAGGAGTATGAGCTTGACCCGGTGCGTGAAGCTGCCGACCAGGAAGAGATCGAAGATATCAACCACACTGTTGAGAGTCGATTCGCTCTTGATGATGACGAAGAAGAAATGGGAAGATTTGCGGTAACAAAGGTACAGAGCTATATAGCCTGGCTCGAGTCTCATCATGGCACGAGAAACTCACAAGGTGCTTATACAGCTCAAGGAACTTGCCAAGCGTATATTCCATTCGCCGGCTTTGCGAGAAGACCTCAAGATGAATTGCAAACGTGTGGAGATACCTTTCAAGCTTCCAATCCGTGCTATCGACACGCGGTGGAATTCTCTCGCTGGCGCTATTGACAGAGCTCTCGAACTGCGACCTGCATTGGAGAAATTATTTGGCATGGCTAAATGGGACAAGGACGGGAAGCAGGGGCTACAGCATCAGCGACTGTCTGTAAACGAGTGGGCTCTATTGAGTGAGCTTAGCGTGCTGCTGGGCGTAAGTACCATTTTCAGATTATGATGCTACGACTAAGTCAGCCACCCGCAGGATTTTCTCGACGCAACAAACCGCATATCGCAAACCAATACACCTCTCTTGCATGAAGTCATCCCGGTCATAGACATACTTACCGTGGCACTCGAAGACATGGCGGAGAACGTGTCTGCATCAGGTGTTGTCCGCTTGGCAGCTGCTCGAGGCCTTCAGGTGCTGAACAAGTACTACTCCAAAACTGATGACTCTGTAATGTATTGCCTGGCCATGAGTGAGTACCTCGGAGAGTCAGATGTTTCTTATTAGCTGTTTCTAATTGTGTTTTCCTTGCAGTGCTCCACCCTCGGTACAAGACGAAGTATTTCCGAGATATGAATTGGCCTGCTGAATGGATTCGCACGGCAGAGGACCTTCTGCGGGAGCAGTGGCAGAGCAACTATAGGCCCTCTGACCCAGCATTGGATAGCCGTGACGCCTTGCAACCAACGCCGGCAGTTCGGGCTGCTCCAGTACGTTTTCAATATTTGAGAGGACTTGGAATTGACTTGTTGGATCTTTCTGTAGCCCGGACGTCGACGACCAAACAATTGCTTTGCAAAACTCGATCAATACGGGCGAAATAGCAATGCTATCGATGTTCTCGATGACTATCTTCAGTCGTCGTGCCTCATTGATGTCGACAATCCTTTGCAGCATTGGAATGGCATTCTAGTGTCCAGCAACAATACGCACAAGCGGGCACTTGCGCAAATGGCCATTGACTTCTTGTCTGCACCGGCTTCGTCAACCGATGTCGAGCGTGCTTTCTCGCGCGGTGGCCTCACTGTCTCGAAACGGCGTCATTCTCTGAACGATGAGTCTACTCGTGCTGCAACTGTTCTGAGTTCATGGGCTTCTATTCCGGGTGTCATACCTGAGGAGGAGATACTACAGGTCTTTCAAGATAAAAACAAACGGCCAAAGAAGGGCAAAGAGAAGGCTATCGCTGTAGATACTGATGTACATGTTGTCGAAGATTAAATTCATTCTTTCTTTTGCTTACCCGCGGGTCGACCCGCAGGTATCATACTTCTCAGATGGCTGACCCGCACCTGTAGCCAACCTGCACCACAGGTATGTGCTACCCATGAGTCAATATACCCGTGGGTTGTTGTGAGGGTTAACCCATGAGTACCTGTAGGTAACCTGCACCCGTGCTATGCTTTAGGGACCAGGGTAACTGTCAAGGACCTGAGTAACTGTCAAGGACCAGGGTACATAGAACAATAGGACTAGAACAATAGACAATAGAACAATAGCATCAGGAACAATAGAACAATAGGAACTGGGGGAATCCCTAACAATAGACAAAAGACAATAGACGGAAGACAATAGGACAATAAGAACTGGGGGAATCCCTGGGGAATCCCTATCAATGGAAGTTGAACAATAGAACAATAGCCTAGGTTGATCTGGAACCGCTCCAGATTGAGTCTAGGGTTTGGGTCTGGACTATTGATAAATAAGGCAGGATGTCACATGACCCGGGTTAGGGTTAGGTCCGGTAACACTCCTAGCCGGAAAATAAGCGCTCTAGATAGGTGCCTAAGGCTGTAAACTTGTGACATTGTTGGAAAAATCCGGTCTCTGTTGGACTATCCATGTCATCCTGACACTTCTGATGAGAAGAAGGAACTTAAGGATTGGGAAATTCGGAACCAACGCGCTTTAGCTTATTTCAATATTTACCTTGACATTACTTTGCAATCCTATCTTGAAGGACAGGATTTGGCCTCCGAAGTGTGGAAGAAATTGAAAACAGATTTTTAAAAGACATACTTAGCTCAACTTTTGATGAGTCTAAGGATATGAACGTACAAATTCAAGGCTTCCGTACTAAGATTGGAGATACCAAAGTTGCTGGGTTAGACCTTGATGATCAAATTAAAGTTCATATTCTTTTGTGGGCTTTACCAACGTCATATGAAACTGCCATTTCTGCATACATTGGAACTGTTGCAAAACCCAAAGAAATTCAGTTTGACACGCTCATCCCCAAGATACTTGCGGAAGAGTTACGTCGAAAGGGTTCAAACAGTGAAAATGCGAATCGGATTACGCAGACCACGCGTTTACCGAAGGAAAAATGCAAGAAGTGTGGGCTTTCTAACCATACTACGAGTCAGCACTGGGATAAAGGGAAACCTAACCAGAACAAGTCTCGTGGTAATGGAAATAAATCAGCAAGGGTCTTCTACCAACAACAAGCAGGGTAACAAGGAGAATAAAGGAAAGAAAGGAGGACAACGAAAGAAGTCCAAAGGCAAAGGCAAAGACAAAGCGACTGTAAATAATCTTCAAGTAGATACCAAACCTGTCTTCAAGCACGAAAATGAAATCATCAACGTTTCTCTTTATTCCACGTGTGAGACTGAAAGCGTTGAATGGCTCATCGACAGTGGTGCTACTAGTCACATTACCAATGAAATTGACGACTTTATCTCGTATCAACCAGCAACGGTAGCAGGAACATGCTCTGTAGCAGGTAAAGATATGACTGTCAAAATATTGGGAAAAGGAACAGTTGTACTTGACACAATCCTTGTGAAAGATAAAATACATCGCACAACTTTGAACAATGTCCTCTATATACCAGATGCGACTACAAGATTTTTTTCTCCTTCTAGAGCACTGCAACAAGGATGCACCAGCAGTGTTACATCGAAAGGATGGACAATTCATAATGAAGGAAAAGAGATTATAAATGGTCAACCTGATCATGCCGGACTTTATTGGATTAAAGGACGTCTAGTCAGGAAGATAGACTCAATTAATAAAGTTAGTCGTAATGATTATATGTTGTGGCATAATCGACTAGGACACCCAGGGAATAAGATTGTCGAAAATCTTCACAAAGGAACAAATGGATTAAAAGAAAAGATTCCTATTCCATCAACAATTTCTCCTTGTCACGGATGTCAAGTTGGAAAAGGAAAGAGACAACCATTTCCACCATCTATGTCGAGAGCTACAGAAGTCCTTGAATTAACTCATTCCGATCTCATTGAATATTCTACAACTTCTATTGATGGTTACAAATACGGTATGACTTGTCTTGATGATGCTTCTAGTCATGGGATGCTCTATTATCTCAAGCACAAAGATGAAGCGTTCACAAGATTCAAAGAATACAAGTCATGGGCCGAAAACCAAACAGGAAAGAAGATGAAGAAGTTCAGATGTGATGGTGGAACAGAGTTCATTAATAATGAGTTCAAGGATTAAAGGAACACGGAATAGAATTACAAATGTCTGTACCATATACTCCACAACAAAATGGTAGAGCTGAGCAATGGCAGCAGACCATAAAATATAAAGCCGAAGCATTGCGTCAGCAAGCTGGGTTATCAAATGGTTTCTGGAAGCTTACTTGCGAAGCAGCGGTATATTTAAATAACCGTCTACCTAATGTACGATTAAACTGGCAGACACCTATAGAGAGTTTTTTGGGTATAAAACCAGATATCTCAATGCTTCGTGTATTTGGATGTCGTGCATACGTCCATGTACCGATCAAGAGTCGTCAGAACAAGTTGTCACCAAAAGCAACTCCTATGATATTCGTTGGATATGAACCGGGTGTAAAGGGTTACCGGTTCTGGGATAAACAGCGAATCGTCATTGCTCGCGATGCAGTATTTGACGAGACTCATTTCCCGTATCGTAAAGATATTACTCCTTCCAAACAACTTTTAGTTGGTGATAACAGTGATAATAACACTGTTCCTCCACACAATAGTTTTTCACCTTTTGAAGAGAATGATGAACAAGGTCTCAAGATTCTGATGATGGAGATGATGATCATCCAGAGCACCAAGCACCTACTCATCCTTCTCGACAACAGCAGCAATTCCCTTCAGCTCCGGTTCTTGACAAAGAACCACAACCACAAATCAAACGAGGACCTAAGCCTAAACCACCTTTGCCACCACCTATCAACCAGAACAAATGTTCAACTGCTGGAAGAAATCCTAAACTTTCCATGCGGCCGGTGGATATGCAGAAAGCTTTAGAAAAGCAAGTGGCTAAGGACAAAAAGGAAGAACAAAATGAGCTTCGTTTGAGAGCTGACTGGAACTCGAGAACACGCGCGAGATCTCCGATTGCAGGTCCATCCAGATTACGGATACCTTTGCGATCAGGAACGTCATCACATCAACCCTCTAGATCACCTTCCGTTGAACCGGGTCCAGAACATCAAACTCTATCAGGAGGCTTAACTGATGATGATGATTCTGCAGAAAACGATGACGAGACTTTTCATTCAATTACTGCTTATTCAATCAATGAATATCCACAGACGTGGAAGCAGGCAATGAAAAGAGATGATCGGGATCAATGGTTTGCTGCTGCACAAGATGTCGGAAAACTCAAATCAGCCTCTCGAGGCGCCTGCCTCACGTGAGCCTCTGGCGGCAATCTTGACGCCAGCTGGATATTGTCTGGATGACATCGAGGGAACTTGTACTGCATCTAGATGCAAGATCAGATATCTCGAGGTGCCTGGCTGGCATCAGGAGCGTCTCTGTAGAACATTGCTGCCTTGATATGGTAATGATATGAGTTTGTGTCCCTCTAGAGGACATCGTGAGGATCAAACGCCATGTCGCATGTTCAACACGATTACGTGACTGTTGTTTCCCTCTTACCGCTACCACCACCACCCTCTTCACTCTCTACTCATTGTATTTTTAGCTTGTACTCCACTTATATTGTACATTTTTCGCCACACGTAAGTTCTGTCACGCATTGTCATCCATACATTGAGCAGCAATGATATTTTTTTTAGATTTTTTACTTCATCTCACAATGTCCTCTGCATCACGGTCGAAGGGAAAGGGAAAGGCCATAGATGGCCGATACACAACAGACGTTAGGAAAGTTTGCCCCAACTGTGGCGCATCCTTTGCGGTCAGGGGCTTTGCATCTCACTTTAGAAAATGCAACGAGCAGCGAAAGTATGAGGAAGTCATTGCAGCCCGCAAACGTGCCCTAGAACTCAATGCGGAGGAGCCGCATACGAGCCGCAAGCGCACAGCAAACTATGAGGTACTACGCACTCCCAAGCGAGGTACAATTGCCACAGTCAGTCGCACTACATCATACTAACTGATTTGTTGTTTCAGGACGGCTTATCAGGCAAGGTGACCCCAGCTCGAGCCGCTTGAGCTCCCCGGACGTTGGGAGTCCTGTCGTTGTCGACGAGGAGATTTTCGGTGATTTTTGTCACAGAGGCCTATCACCGCCATCTAACTTCCGGTCCAGGGCCTTTGACAGGAACACCACACCCTGCCCACATGACCAGTACGGTCGAACATGAATTGCAAGCAGAGATAGCTAATGCCACCGGGCTGGACGTTGATGCTGTCGCCCCTCCCTCTGCAAGCGAGCCTCAAGAACATGGTCAGGCTGCTTCAGCAGGAGGCGAGCCAGACAACGAGCTCAGTGAAGCCGAGGAGGACGACGCGCAACAAGCAGCACCTCCACTACTTGTGGACAAAGCAGGAGATCTGATTGATAATCAGAACTTCATGCCTGAGGAAGGTAAGCAGAACACCTCGTGTACACCGCACTTTACCCACGCTGACGTGTTGCACATACTTATTACATACTTTGGAAACGTATAGGACACCCTGTGACTAACCCCGTGGCAATCAACAATCCGCAGGCCGTTCCAACAACGGACAACGATGCACAGGCCGTTCCAATGGCCAACGACATCAGGGTTGAATACCGCCGAGCTGCCGGTCTCCCACCCCGTATCTTTGCATTCCATGACTTCAGGCAGGAAAAGCGCACGCTCGACATTGTCGTTTCAAAGTCCAACCTCTGGAAGCCGTTCAAAACCCGTCTGGACTTTGAACTCGCTGAGTTCACGCAAAAGGCATCTCTCAACAAGCAACTCATCAACTCCCTCTTTAAGCTCGTCAAGGACATCGTCAGTAGGCCGACCGACCTCACTCTCGAGTCTGCTGACGACGTGAACTGTGTCTGGGAGAGTGCCACTTTGTATCATCCCTCTTTCACTTCGATGTCGATCAGCCAACCATATAAGGGAGAGGACAAGGTGTTCGACTTCTACTCAAGGCCACTTTGGGAGTGGGTTCTTTCTCAAGTTCAGGATCCCTTGCTTGCGCCTTACATGGAGTGGGATGCGCAACAGCTCTCCAAGTTTGACAGCACGAAGTGGGTTTGTTTCTATGACGAGCCCTGGACTGCCAGGAAGTTTGCAGAAGTCCAGGTGAGTATGCGATCTGGTACCGATTGAAACAGCACTCATTTAGATGTTGCGGTCAATAGTCAGACATCTCGCGCGTTCGCAGCGGTGGTAAGCCCCTCGCCATCATCTTGTGGGCAGACACCAGCGTGCTCTCAACGTTTGGGACCCAAAAGGGCCATTATATTGTTGCTCGTGTTGGAAACCTCCCAATGTGGATTCAAAACGGCAGATCGTTTGGTGGAGGACGCATCGTGGGATTCTTGCCCATTGTGAGTCTTGAACTACTCAGAACGTGAGTAGAACAGTATTATAATAATCATCAATGATTTCAGGTTTAGGGCATGGTCGGAGAGCAGAAGAAGCCCGGGTTCGTCAACTGGAAGAATGCAGTCTTCCGTGTCCTGTTTCCGTACATTCACATTCTCTCAGCCGATTACGAGGAACAGTGACGTATTGTGTACACTCCGCAAATTACATGAATTGATTCGTATCCTTCTCACCAGATGCCATTTTGCGCTCATCAGAGGGCTTAACGGACTGGCTCCTTGTCCGGTCTGCCTCGTTCCGAAAGGAACATTGTCAGACTTGCGAACGAGGTACCAATACAGGAGTGCGGTGGAGAACGAGGTCCTCGTCAGGTTGACAGCACCAAGCGCAGAGAAAGAATACGAGCTCAAGAGCCGCGGCCTGCGCAATGTTGAGGTAAGCTCTCAATACTCGCAGCAGCCTGGCATCCAATGCTGACACTTCTGCACAGAACACACTGTGGGCCGTAGCAAATACTGACGTTCATCAGGCTCTTTTGTATGACCGTCTTCATGTTGACATTATAGGGATGTTTCAGAAGCACATTCTTCCTGAGATCAAGACCAAACTGAAACACCTCGGCCGACGGGCACAAGTTGAGTTTGATGAAACGTATGTCCCATACTGTAACATTAACCTCTGTTTGATGCGCACTGAATGAGATGGTACCTCACTAGATATATGAACATGGCACACTGGTCTGATCTGGCACATTTCAAGCACGGGATCCTCACGCTTGATTTCAGCGATGGCAAAAAGTGGGCAGATGTAGCAAGAGTAAGTGGACGTGTTTCAGATGAGCAATTTTGATTCTACATTTCAGATCCTTATTCATGCCGCGCGCAACGTTATGAGCGAAGCAAAATCCCCAAAGGGTTTTGCGTTACTCAAAGTCTTCAGGAAATGGCACGACCTCAACATGTACTTATCGTTTGAGGTTCACACCGAAGAAACTATTCCTGCCTACGACAGAACACTAAACACATTTCACGACCGACTAGCAGTGGGTCAATTATTGGGCATCATTACAAAAGACAGACAGTGCACTGAGAACAAGTACTTCTCAATAGGAATACATCGATCTCAACAAAGGCGATGACTTGACGGACGTCAAGGACTGGAACAGAATCATCAAGCTTCACGTCCACGTTCACGCTGCTTGAGACATTCGCATGAAGGGTGTAATCGCTAACATGGACACAAAGGTGAACGAAAATTTAAATGGGCCCATGTGAAATGCCTATCGGATGCAAACAAACTTCAAGAACGTAGAAACACAGGTACGAGATTGTACATAACTCAAATCAGCAACGAGAGTCTCATCTGATACGTGAACTCTGATCAGTTAGGCAAGATTGAGGACTGAGCTCACGTGTGTTGTTTCACGCGTGCATACATCAACGCCATGGATGATGCGTCAAAGGAAGTCCAACCAGGTCAGCCCGCGGATGAGGAGAGTGAGGGACTAAACAGGCCCAGGGATGCATGGATATTCGGGCATGTCTACGTTGGATCACGCCGGAAAACCATATTCAGGGACTTCGCTGGTCAGTCAACTGCTGACGATGCCTTCATCAATCTTTGTCGGAAGCTGGCTGATTGTTTGAGAGACCTTATGTCTCGGACCACCGCGGCGGGCGGTGTACTTCTTCCAAGGCCACCACTCCCTATCATCCGTGGCTCAGATATGGTAAGTACCATCATTACCCATCAGCATCAGACCCGAAGCTGGATTCCAAACTCGCCCAGATCATCAACTGCTCACATATGCTGGTAGACTACGAGCGCAAGGTCTCCTGGAAAACAGCTACGGATCGCCTCTATTGCAAGACGCGCCAAGACTATGAGGTGGAGCGATTTGACTGCGCTCTGGTACATATGTCAGATACCGAGGTGATGTACTGCAGGCTTGTTTGAATCTTTGTCTATTTCACTGGAGAGCAGAAGTTCGCACTAGCCCTCGTTCAGCCCATGATCTCAACCATTGTACGGAGGGGAGACGCAGAGCTTGGCCTGTGCCGACTTTGGGAGAAGTCTCGTCGAGACTCGATGGTTGTTCCGGTGCGGTCTATCATCAGGGGTGCAGTCCTTGTTCCAGATTGCGAGCATAACGGAGAATATACACTAATGGACTGTCTTGACACCAATCAATTCTTACGCTCAATGCCCCTGTTTCCGAACCGGGATATGGAGATGGTCCTCTAGCGTCATTGGTAAGTTCCTACATCGTTTGTTGTTACCAATACCAGTCCCTGTGTACTCAAAATCAATATGACACATTTTCCAGACTGCAGCTCCCTTTTATGCACATTCGCTATCGCATACACACCACTTTGCTCCTACCTACCTCTTTGGACGCCGTACAAGTCTACTTCCGCCAATTATACCCCCTCCCTGGTGTTGCCATAATCGAGGCCGTGTTTCCCAAGGAGGGGCCCCGGATCCGGTTTGGTGAGCTGAAATGTTCACAGACATTGGATCCTGACGTCTGACATTTTCTCAGATGCTCTCACCACCGGCCTGACCATCCCATCACATGAACACCGACAACACATCGGCTGTCGGCAACGAATCTTATCAGGTCACACGTGTTCCCCTTTTCCATCTACTTTCCTCAACACGACACCTTTCCTCTTCCCCGTGCCAGTACATGAGGCAGTTCTACAGCCCTACAACACGGCACAGTCACTCAAATCTTAGGCTACACGCAGCTTGCTAACACCAACGCCCAGCAGCGCCTTACAGTAACGAGGTGATGTACGTGTCTCCTGTCAATTGTTTTGTCGAACACGCAATGATCCATGCTTCCAGCATGACTCTCCATATGCAAATCTCACGTCAACACAGTGCGCGACCCAGTACCGTAAAATTGACGTAAGCTTCCTTCCCTCACGCTTCCTCTTTGGTATAAAAACAGTAATGCGTGCTATCTACTGCCAGTATTGCATCTCACAGACTTTCCTCTCCACACGCTCTCATGTCGCAGGCCTTGAGCTACTTGACGGTCAACAACAACGGCAACGACGATGACAACGATGATTCCGATCTCGAACGTTACGACGACGGCCTCCAGCTGCCAGTTCAACAGTTGCGCTCGTTGGAACTCAACTCTCGTGGAAACAGTCACCTCGGCTCTGCAAGCATGCGCTCCAGCTCTGTAACCCTGCGTAAGGCTTCACGCTCAGGTGTTCTGCCTCCCACCAATGCCGACGTGATGCAGGTCAGTCACATAGCAGCCTGGATACTTCGAAATACACTGACATCTCATACAGGAGCTGAATCGAGCCCAGCTTGAGTCCGCTGAGCTTAGCGAGCGACTCAAACAAACTGAGCAGGAGAAGAAGGAGCTATCAGACACTCTGCGACTCACCAAGCGACGCGGAAAGGGACGATCTCAGCTACAGGTAGACCAAGGTGATGCTGAAGCCGTTCTTCACCTTCTTCAGGTGAAGAAGGTTGAAGAGTGCACGAAGAAATACGCTCTCCTCTATCGGCCCTGGGTAGCAAAACTTACCTGCGATTCACTGAGCATGATGCGTCCAGAAGTTGATGAGAAGGCACAATACAGGAACGAGCAGTCGCAGGAGAAGGCACACTTGGCTGACATGTGGGATGTCCTGGCAGCCAATCCAGACGTCAAGCCCATCCTAGGGTTAGCAGGGTGGCTCCCTGGAACAGTACGTGATCGTTGCTTCTTACTTACAGTGGTTAATCTTTGTTTAGTTTTGCGAAACAGTTTCAGCTGAAAAGTGCAAGTTCGTACACGCTGCTGTAGGAAACATCGTCGACATCTTTGGCTCCCTTGGTCTGACTAGCAACGAGCTTGGAACGCCTGCAGCGCGGAAGACCTGCAACACTCTGCAGGCTATGGGCCCTCAACACCGCAACGACCATTACTGCCTTTTGCTCTTCCCTGACGAGCATCCGGGTGACATCTCGTGGCTGTTTCGGACCAAAAGAATCGTCTTTGTATGCTATTTTCACCGTGCAATCCTCAGGTTGCAATACTAACACATTACATCACTAGGTCATCAAGTCCGGTATTCTTGGTAAGGGATCAATCAGAGGGGCAACAAATACGCTCGCAAAGGCACACCGATGGGGTATAACAAAAGTTACACCTGGGTTAATTGCATTCGCGGCCGTTGTTGTGAGTATCCCAACCTTTTGTTTCAATCCATCAATTGAGATATCTTTTTGTAGATTATTTACCTCGCTTCGGGTGACGATAGCTTCATTGTTGGGAATATGACAAAGGCGGTTTCCTACAACTACCAGGCTCTGTTCAACCGTTACCTCAAACTCCTCCATTCGAAGCCCCAAGGTACTCAGGAGCTACTTGCGTGGATGGACTGTCAGGTTTTTGGTACTACAGACACACCGACATCAGCCACGGACTCTGCTTCACCAGATGATGACTTCGACGCGCACAATCAAGAAATCGAGGCCATGTTCGGAGCCGAGCCTGTATCTCGCAGTCCATCCCCTCTGGTTCAGGCTCCGCCTCCTCCTCGGGTTCCTGGCCTGCCGTTGAACACTCTCATTCCTGCTCTGCCATTGTTAAACACTCTCGTGCCTGCTCCACCTCGTTTACAATCCTTGGCCCCGGCTGCTCCTCCTTCGGCGACCTCTCAAGCCCGTTCACTCGTGCCATCTGCTCCTCGCTCTGTGTCTGCCCAAGCTCCCTCACTTGCCCCGCCTTTCCTTCGTCCTGTGCCCTCTCGAGCTCCTTCGCCTGACGTATTGGATGACCCTCGTGATGGTCCTCCTGCTGTCGGCGGAGTTGTGCATCCGGGAGCCCCTGTTGTCCTCCCTCGTCCTGGAGCAGCCTTGAATCCTGTCCCGCCTCCTATTCCGCTGGCTCCCCCCGGACTCGGTCCTCCACAGATCTCTGCAGACGTTGATACGCCCGGAAATTGGCTAGGCGCGGAGACCCGGCAGCGGCCTGCCATTTGCGCAGCCCGCGTCATCATGAGCGGCAAGTCCCTCAACTTTCCCAGCGTCACGAGCACGAGGAGTCCGCCGAGGATCCGAGGACTTGACAAGGAGCAATGCGCCGGAAACATCCGAGGCCGAGGAATCGCACCGAACTCTGACTCACAGACACGCCCCTTTTGCATCAGAGCATGGGCCGGCCAGCCACCAAGTGTTTCGGACACGGGTCGGACCAACGGTAGAAGAAACTTGACGCGCGAACCCCGTTTCAGGAAGGCTCCTATCACGCCACGCTGTGCAACTCTTGGACGGCGCCTCATCACCTGCTCGCGACGGTTGGCGCCTCTTCAGCGCAAGTGCGCGCGCCGCTACTCCGCGTCGACCAACGCTGTGTCCCGCCGGGCGTCGACTCGCTGGGCATTTTTGCCTCCGCAGACGGAAGTATTCTGCCACCCCGTTTCCTTGCTCTCGCGTTTGGGTTTAGGCCATAGAAGGAAAGGTTTAAGAGAGGGTCTTTAGGATATATATAAAGGTGTTGTTTGTACTGCGCAGAAAATCAATCAATCCACACCCCAGTTTCCAGAGTACACTTTACACTTTGCGTTCGCGTCGAGGGAGTCTCTTCACGTCCCTAGCTGTAGCTTCTCCTGCGTTGCCTCATTGCAATCTCTTCCACGTTTATGCCCGCGGCGTCTAACACCGACAACCCGCCTCGAGTCTGCCGCTGCTGTCCCACTGTTCCCCATTCACCCAGCGGCCGTTGCCCTTTCAGCCCGCGCCCGCGCGAGATTCTACGCCGTTATCACATCATCCCCGCGCCCACGCCGCCGCCAGAGTTCTCAGCAGCGCCTACGGTCTCCCCTGAGAGATCAACTCCTAAATCACCCTCGCCAGCGTCGTCCGTCGCCTCCGTCGCGGACTCGCTTGATAACTGCTCCTATTGCGACACTCAGAGCGGCCACCCAATTCCCCTACGTACAGCACCTTTCGTCCCGCTCGATTGCGATCGCCCGCGCGCGCCGCACCCAGATTGCTGGCTATCTCCAAACTTTGAAGGCGAGGATCACGAGTGCGAACTAGTGCAGTTCAATCTTACCAGCTCTACCAACGTCGTCGTTGGCCACGCGTTCGCCTGTAATACGCATCGCCGCTTGGGAGGTGTGGTTCTACACTACCGCCCCCGCGCGCAGTCTGCCGAGTCCAATTGACGGCGATCTCACATAGCCTTCCGCTGCGACCCGCGCGCCATTAGTTTATCTTTCTCTTACGTTTCCTTTCGGCTTCGTTATACTGCGTTTGCTTTTTAACTGCGTTATTTTACTGCGTTACTGCGTTGCGTTTCATCTTCACTGCGTCGAGCTTACTGCGTTCACTTTCACTGCGCCCGCGTTTTACAGCGACTGTTTCACCTTCACCAGCGACCGCGTTTTGTGTTCGAGATTCATATTGCGCCTGCGTTTACCTTCTGCGTCCCCCTCCCCCGCGCGCCGTTTTCCTACAAGCCGCAACATCTCCCGCGCGTTCTCTTTGAGCCGCGCTATAACTCTTTCGCTTTCACCGCGCCGACTTGCCCTTTTACCCGCGATACGCGTGGTAGTTGCCCATCTAGCTCCCTTCATATAAACTTTATCACAAAAACCTTGTCGCTCTTTTAGCACAGGTAAAACTAGGACTCTTAGACCACCTCGCATTACTTTAACACTTCCGCGCTTCCACACCTTTACACTTCTATTCCCACTTCGTGGTTGGTTGTGTTGTCTTTAAGGTTGTTCTTAGTTTGAAGCGTGACTCAGTGACACAACGTTTCCGCTGGTTCTGGGTCGCTTGATCAGGCGCCTCCAACAAATGAGCTTGCCACGCTCAAGAAGCATGCCAGAAGACGTGCTCCTGCTGGTGCTACGGTTGCGGCGGAGGGACAAGAGCCCACCACATCCCCACAATAGGTGTGTTTCAAACCGTAGGAGGTTTTATTTGGGAGGTGTTCGAGTTGCTCACTCTGCGTTTTTCGAGACTGTAAAATACCTGTTGATTTGAAATGCATGATTACCATTTGTTCAATCTTCTCTACACAATCACAGCACACATCAATGTGTTAAGAGTGAAGTGGGGTAGTGAAATCGGTTAGTATTTGTCTAAGTACAAGATAGCCACAGCAGTATATAGTGTATATCAGTTATACGCTGTGTATGGTCTTATAGCGTAGCGGTTTTAATGGCTGAGTGGGATTAACTATACGCGCGTGAAGTACTTGAGTACGCGGGTTCGAATCCGCTTCAATGCATTTAAATTGAGGCCAATGGCCTTACTAAGCGCAACTAGACATTTACAAAGATCTCTAATGAGTTTACAAAAGAACATAAGAAAAATTTGTATATAAGAAGTATACCATGTAGCGCACTTGTAAGTAACGCTACTAAGAGGACAGTAAGATGAGCTTTCAGTAAGCAGATGTGTAATGAGTATACAATCAAACAGAAGAAAACACTTACCCATGTAACGTACTTGTAAGTAATACCACTACAACAGTAAGTAAAATGCAATGACCTCCAGTAAGCAGAGATGCATAATGTAACAGTGATTCAATAACAAACATAAAAAACACAGTAGTAGTCATTCAATTATTTAATGCAGTGGTCGGAATGCCCTCCAGATGCCTCTAGCTACCGCAATGATATCTAGATGCATCCCGCTCAACGTGAAGTATATAGATGTGATAGATCTCCCTAGAGGGCGGGCGGGCAATCTAGAGGGTCTGAGATAATCTGGAGGCATGATAATCTCCAGATGTTTACTGTCAACTCTGGATTCTCTCTAGAGTCCCTCTGCACAATCTGCGCACCTATCATAGCATCTACCTATCTCGATGCCTCAAGAGGCTCTTTCAGAATTTCCGACAGACAAAATTGATTCTCAAATGAAGAATAAAACTTGGACGCTTGTACGACGACCAGACGCATCACGAAAAATTGTGAAATGCAAATGGGTCTTCACCATAAAATCTGATGGTCGATATAAAGCGCGTCTTGTTGCAAAAGGATTCACCCAAGTTGAAGGAATTGATTATCAAGAAACTTTCTCACCAGTCGCACGTTCTGAATCCATACGCATGCTACTAGCTATAGCTGCACTCGAAGATTGGGAAATCGAGGCATTGGATGTGAAAACAGCTTTCCTTTATGGCGAACTGGATGAAGAAATCTATATGGAACAACCAGAAGGTTTTGTGGAGAAGGAAACGGAGAACCATGTTTGTTTACTTAAGAAAGCCATTTATGGACTTAAACAAGCTTCACGATGAGACACTAAGTCACGCTTCAAACTAAGAACTACCTTAAAGACAACACCACCAACCACGAAGTGGCAATAGAAGTGTAAAGGTGTGGAAGCGCAGAAGTGTTAAAGTAAATGCGAGGTGGCCTAAGAGTCCTAGTTTTACCTGTGCTAAAAGAGCGACAAGGTTTTTGTGATATAGTTTTATATGAAGGGAGCTAGACGGGCAACTACCACGCGTATCGCGGGTAAAAGGGGCAAGTCGGCGCGGTGAAAGCGAAAGAGTTATAGCGCGGCTCCAAGAGAGCGCGCGTGAAAGGTCGCGGCTTGTAGGAAAACGGCGCGCGGAGGGACGCAGAAGATAAACGCAGACGCAATATGAATCTCGAACACAACACGCGGTCGCTGGTGAAGATGAAGTGGTCGCTGTAAAACGCGGGCGCAGTGAAAGTGAACGCAGTAAGCTCGACGCAGTGAAGATGAAACGCAACGCAGTAACGCAGTAAAATAACGCAGTTAAAAAGCAAACGCAGTATGAAAAAGCCGAAAGGAAACGTGAGAGAAAGATAAACTAATGGCGCGCGAGTCGCAGCGGAAGGCTATGTGAGATCGCAGTCAAGTGGACTCGACAGACTGCGCGCGGGGGCGGTAGTGTAGAACAACACCTCCCGAGCGGCGATGCGTATTACAGGCAAATGCGTGGCCAACGACGACGTTGGCTGAGCTGGTAAGATTGAACTGTACTAGTTCGCACTCGTGCTCCTCGCCTTCAAAGTCTGGAGATAGCCAGCAATCTGGGTGCGGTGCGCGCGGGCGATCGCAGTCGAGTGGGACGAAAGGTCCTGTGCGTAGGGGAACTGGGTGGTCGCTCTGAGTGTCGCAATAGGAGCAGTTATCAAGCGAGTCCGCGACGGAGGCGACGGACGACGCTGGCGAGGGTGATTTAGTAGTTGATCTCTCGGGGGAGACCGTAGGCGCTGCTGAGGGTTCCGGCGGCGGCGTGGGCGCGGGGATGATGGGGTAACGGCGTAGAACCTCGCGCGGGCGCGGGCGGTAAGGGCAGCGACCGTCGGGCAGGTGGGGAACAGTTGGACAGCAACGGCAGACTCGAGGCGGGTCGTCGTTGGTAAATGCCGCGGACATAAACGTGGGAAAGGTCGCAGTGAAACAACGCAGAAGAAGCTACAGCTATGGGCGCGAAGAGACTCCCTCGACGCGAACGCAAAGCGTAAAGTGAACTCTGGAAACTGGGGTGGGGATTTATTGGTTTCCTACGCAGTACAAGCAACACCTTTTTATATACCCTGAAGACCCTCTCCTAAACCTTTCCTTCTATGTCCTAAACCCAAACGCGAGAGCGAGGAAACGGGGTGGCAGAATACTTCCGTCTGCGGAGGCAAAATGTCCAGCGAGTCGACGCCCGGCGGAACACAGCGTTGGTCGACGCAGAGTAGCGGCGCGCGCCCTTGCGCTGCAGGGGCGCCAACCGCTGCGAGCAGGTGATGAGGCGCCGTCCAGGAGTTGCACAGCGTGGCGTGATAGGAGTCTTCCTGAAACGGGGTTCGCGCGTCAAGTTTCTTCTACCGTTGGTCCGACCCGTGTCCGAAACGCTTGGTGGCTGGCCGGCCCATGGTCCGATGCAAAAAGGGGCGTGTCTGTGTGTCAGAGTTCGGTGCGATTCCTCGGCCTCGGATGTTTCCGGCGTATTGCTCCTTGTCAAGTCCTCGGATCCTCGGCGGACTCCTCGTGACCCCGGCGAATTCCTCGTGCTCGTGACGCTGGGAAAGTGGAGGGACTTGCCGCACAGGATGACGCGGGCCGCGCAAATGGCGGGCTGCTGCCGTTTCTCCGCGCCTAGCCGATTTCCGGGCGTATCAACGAACATGGAATATCAAAATTCATAACACTCTGATAGAATTAGGCTTTGACCGGATTCATTCAGATGCTGGTGTATACGTGTATTGGCAACAAGGGGGGGATTTAATTCTCATTCTATATGTTGACAATATATTTCCGATAGGAAATAGTAAACTTGCTATGTCTGCACTTAAGAAAAATCTTATGGATCGCTATGAGATGCGTGACTTAGGAGAAGCTAAGCTTATTCTAGGCATGCGTGTGCAGAGAGATCGTAAAGCTAAAACGATTCTACTTGACCAAGAGTCGTATATTCAAGAGACTTTAAAACGATTTAATATGGCAATTGCTAATCCTGCTCGGACACCATTACCTTCAGGTGCTGTACTACAGAAGGCAGATTCTGACTACAAAGCAGATTCTGGTTTACTGAAACAGTATCAAGCGTTGATTGGCACGCTTATATATGTTATGATTGGTACTAGACCAGACATTTCATATGCAGTCATACGTCTTTCACAGTACATGTCAAATCCAACTGACCACCATTATAAATCAGCTAAATATATACTGAGATATTTGCTTGGAACGCAGTCCTATGCGATCAAGTATAATGGATCAAGTAATGCTGGTATTATTAGTTATTCGGATGCAGACTGGGCTGAGAATAAAGACAACAGACATTCGACAACAGGATATGTATTGCTTTTGGCTGAAGGAGCAATTTCCTGGACTTCTAAAAAGCAGAAAACTGTTGCTCTATCATCAATGGAATCAGAATACATGGCCTTGTGCGAAACTTCCAAGCAATGTTATTGGTTGCGCACTGTGCTCAAAGAATTGGATTTAAAACAGCAAGAGCCTACCATTCTATGCTGTGATAATCATGGTGCTATCTACTTCACCAAGAATCCAAAGATAGAGTCACGCTCAAAGCATATTGACATTCGATATCATTATGTTAGAGAGTTTGTCGAAAATAAGAATGCCAAACTATATGCTGTTCCAACTGAAGAACAGATTGCTGATATCATGACAAAGTCATTGGCATTTCAGAAGCAATCATACTTCAGTGGGAGATTAGGTCTAATTGATCTAAACACTCACTAATGTAACGGTTAAGTGGGAGTGTTAAAACTATATAATATAATATGATATGATATGTAGTTTCCCACGCCTTATTATAAGGATGCTTTAGGTAGCAGAGTTCCCACAGTCTTAGTATGGAAATTATGCAGCCGTATATGGAAACTCTAGTAGTAACCATCACATTAGCTGAGACGTACAGGTATGGGTTGTAGTAGTACTATACATATATGTATGCCTGTGTTCTAGTAGCATAGGAAATGACATGGAAAGCACATATGACTCCAGAGGATGCCTAAAGCATACATCTGAGGACAAGTACTAGCATGAGTCATTTACTCATTATGTACGCCTCTGGTACAAGTGCTGAGCCTAGTCATACAATGAGTCATGCATGAGTCATGCACTCATAGCATGAGTCATGCATGAGTCATGCACTTAGTAGTACAGTAGAATAGCTGAAGTAGACATGTATAGTAGTTGCTTACATAAGTAGATACAGACATGTATATAAGCAGAGCTGCTGAAGCAGCAAGAATAATAAGACTCATCTTTGAAGCTTAACAGCCTCTACCCCTCACACACATATTCCACTTTGTTATTACAGAAAGAAAACAGCTCTACAATTATAAAGAGTAGTCATCGCGTGACCACATTGAGCATCTCAAACACTACGCTGCCATTGCAACGTCCCTTGTCCCCGAGCACTCAGCCCTCCGTTGTTTCCGTGTCCGCCATCCCGATCTGCAGTCGAGCAACGTCATTGTGCCAAAGTTGTCGGACCAATACAGTTGGAAGTCTCAGGTCTGCTCAACTGCGCACACGCCTCGGTACTCTCCTCATTCATTCTCGCGGTTCTCCAGCTCTCATCCTATCCTCACTCTCAGTGAACACAATCAAACCAGAGACATGCAATAGGACTCTACCACCGATGTCCTGTCCACTATGTTGAGAATTTGGAGAACTCCATACGCTGTTTGATTCCATATCCATGTCTATCTGTTGTACTCTCCATCACCTTGGTGCTCCATGGGAGGGCAAAACTCATGCAGTGAACTTTTGAGGTATGGCATTGGAGATATGGGAGAGACGTACGGGTGAAGGTTTGCCGTGTCCGGCTGTATCAGAACATGAGGATTTAATCGACGTGAAGGAGCTGAGCGCGACGAGGATGATTGTTGTCGAGACGGAGACCTGTGTGTCGTCCCCTGAACATTACGCGATGGCCGTGGTCCTGAGCTGAGCTGTTAATGATGAGAGTATTCACAGAGATACCAGAGGAAGTCCGTGCTCAGGCTGAGGCAGTTTGGCTCTTGGTCGATACGGCCAAAAATGTGTTTAGTTTTGTAATACACCCGTTGAGTTGTTCAAATCCTGTGGATGGAAAAAACGTCGTGCACAAGACGAATTTGCGGACACCACGGTGTTGAATATTCTGCGCGTTCTCTCCTGTCACGGTTCTGACGCGCTTCTCGGCGTCTGTATACTACTACTTTTCCGTCCATCATCATCTCTCGATGCTTCCGTCTCCTGTACGACTAGCTACTCACGGACATAGATATACGGACTGGCCGTGGTACCATGTACCCTCAGAGTTCGACCTTTACTCTGAGGTGTAAGTCTGCTCTATATCTTTGTAGTTGTATTGTACTCACTCTTGTAAAGTATTGACACTTCGTGTCATTAGGTGAATATACAGGGTTTGACCTTTACTCTGAGGTTATGGACACTTCGTGTCATTAGGTTGAGTACGCGCACTCCGATAGGTACATCAGAGCCGGCACTCGCGAGCGCCCTGCGTACGGAAGTTCCTCGTGAGGACTTCTTGACACCGGCCGTCATCTCACTTCTTCGACAGCACATTCATTTTTGTACACTCTAGACTACTCAGAGGTGTAAAGCCAGGATCAAAGAGCACGCTGTGGCATGACCAGATGTTCTATGATGCAACAATGCTGCATCTGAAGCAAAGATAAACTAATGGAGCGCGGGTCGCAGCGCAAGGCTATGTGAGATCGCAGTCAATTTGACTCGACAGACTGCGCGTGGGGGCGGTAGTGTAGAACAACACTTCCCAAACGGCGGTGCGTATTGCAGGCGAATGCGTGGCCAACGACGACGTTGGTAGAGCTGGTAAGATTGAACTGCACTAGTTCGCACTCGTGGCCCTCGCCTTCAAAGTCTGGGGACAGCCAACAATCTGGGTGCGGCGCGCGCAGGCAATCACAGTCAAGCGGGACAAAAGGTCCTGAACGTAGGGGAATTGGGTGATCACTCTGAGTATTGCAGTAAGAGCAGTTATCAAGCGAGTCCGCGACGGAGGCGACGGACGACGCTGGCAAGGATGATTTAGGAGTTGATCTCTCAGGGGAGACCGTAGGCGCTGCTGAGGGTTCTGGCGGTGGCGTGGGCACGGGGATGATGGGGTAATGGCGTAGAACCTCGCACGGGCACGGGCAGTATGGGCAGCGACCGTCGGGTAGGTGGGGAACGGTGGGACAGTAGCGGCAGACTCGAGGCGGGTTGTCGTTGGTAGACGCAGCGAACATAAACTTGAAAGAAGTCGCAGTGAGACAACGCAGAAGAAGCTACAGCTATGGGCACGAAGAGACTTCCTCGACGTGAGCGCAAAGCGTAAAGTGAACTCTGGAAACTGGGGTGGGGATTGATTGATCTTCTACGCAGTACAAGCAACACCTTTTTATAAACCCTAAAGACCCTCTCCTAAACCTTTTCTTCTATGTCCTAAAACCAAACGCGAGAGCGAGGAAACAGGGTGGCAGAATACTTCCGTCTGCGGAGGCAAAATGTCCAGCGAGTCGATGCCCGGCAGGACACAGCATTGGTCAACGCGGAGTAGCGGCGCGCGCACTTGCGCTGAAGAGGCGCCAACCATCGCGAGCAGGTGATGAGGCGCCGTCCAAGAGTTGCACAGCGTGGCGTGATAGGAGCCTTCCTGAAACGGGGTTCGCACGTCAAGTTTCTTCTACCATTGGTCCGACCCGCGTCCGAAACACTTGGTGGCTGGCCGGCCCATGCTCCGATGCAAAAGGGGCGTGTCTGTGTGTCAGAGCTCGGTGCAATTCCTCGGCCTCAGATGTTTCCGGCGCGTTGCTCCTTGTCAAGTCCTCGGATCCTCGGCGGACTCCTCGTGACCTCGGTGAACTCCTCGTGCCCGTGACGCTGGGAAAGTGGAGGGACTTGCCGCTCAGGATGACGCGGGCCGCGCAAATGGCGGGCTGCTGCCGGGTCTCCGCGCCTAGCCGATTTCCGGGCGTATCAACGTCTCCAGATGGTAGATGACATCTGGGTTACCCTGACGTCATTCGCCTCACCTTTTCCCTTTCATCACTCCTGTCTCACTATCATTGTTTGCCGTCCTTGCCGCTTCCGCTTGAAATGTTTTGTTCGCAGAGACTTCCCTCATGTATACAAAACATTCCTACTCCCTACCCCTAACGCAATAGTACTACCTTTCGTTTGCTAGTAGCTCAGTCAAACTTCTCCAACCGCTCTTTGAAGACTCATGAATCTGCTCTACTTGAGCATGAGCTCAAAACACCTGACACTTCTCCTGTCAGTTTCAGTGACTTGCCCTCGACCCACTCGGAATTGAAGCTCACTGCAGAAAATGTTGCCGTCGATCACTTCTCTTCTCGTGCCTGCAGTCCAGCAGTGACTAGCCTCACTATGGACACCCCGCCCTCTCTTTGATTGGCACTGAGCTCCTTCAGTCGCATTCCAACTGCTTCTTCCAAGCAGAGGCACAGTCAATTCTACCTCACCGATACCTTAGTCGTTGTTGAAGTAAGTTTTTGTGGCATAATGATTGAATGTGTTACTGATTGAATACAGCTTCCAGGTAGATGGCTGTCTCTTCTGGATACACCGCTCTTTCCTTGAACGCAAATCGGCTCATTTTCAAGAAATATTCTCTCGAGACTCCTCCCTCGGCATACACAACAAGAACACGATCCGATTCTCAAATATCTGTATAAATGAGTTTGAATGCCTGCTCCAGTTCTTGTACACCAGGTGAGCCTGTTGCCCCTCCAGCTTTCTGAATCACCCTCAATCCTCTCATGTCTAGTGTCCACTCACAAGATCGCTACGCTTGGGAGAATTGGCTAGACCTCTTAGCGGCAGCAAACGCACTCGAGTGTCTGAATATTTGGCAATGAGCCATACGTGGACTTTGTTGTGGTAACCAGTCTATGTACACTTCCTCATCAAGAGGTTCATCATACCAGGGTACTGTTATTGCTCAAGATTTCTCAGATAAACACATGACTAGGGGATTGTCTAGATATTTGAAACAGGATTTCCGAGAGTTAGCATTGCTAGATGAGATTACAAGATTGTGTTTCAGAAGAAAATTACCCAAGGGTGTTTGTATTCATAAACAGTGTAGACTCAAAGTAACTTAATGTCTGGAAAGTTCCACCCAGCCATGTAAACGGCAGAAAACAAATATCAATGACTGAATACCTGTATTCAATGGCCCTATGGGCTTTGTATGGAATGGTCAAACACATAGCTGTGCATTTGATAGTCTGTTCACTATTATATTAAGCATTATGAGGTATACACCAGAAGAATGGTGTAAATTGACACCAACAACAAATGAATATTTGAAAATATTTTGTGACATGTTTAAGGTGTACATCTTGACTCAGATGAAAAAAAAGCTTGAGACCGTATACAGCTTGCATTTCATTGTAAAGATCCATGTATGTCCTCAATCAGTACAACAGGCAATAATGTTAGAGAATTATATGAATTTCTACTGAAACCTGGTGTTAGCCATATTGTCAAAACTGTGTACTGCATTGTATGTTGAAATGAAAATTCTTCTAGCTTATTTTCCAACTCTCTAATGTGGCGATGTACAAAGTCTGCATGGAGAAATAAAGCAAAACGAGCAGGACCGTGTAATGCTCAAACTGCATCTGCATGGATGGCAGCTCTACTGAGAACAAAGTCTAGAAAGAAATGCAGTGACTGTCACAGCGTAATGAAGAATATATACAAATTTGATCATGCACCAGTGTTCATTGCAATGTGTACATAGGAAGAACTGGTTGTCAGGTTTCAACATGTTATTCACGTTAGTGGATACAATTATAAACTGTGTGGCATCATTTACTATGGAAATAATCACTATACATCTCGTATAGTCAGTGATAACGGAGATTTGTGGTTCGACAATGGTATAAGTACAGTTAGACATACTGAATATGATGGAAACATGAATGGTGTAAACTGCACATGTTGGCAACAGCAAAACACAGTCGGACCAGTACTGTAGCAATTTGCACATCTTGTGATGTTTAAGATACCTGCGCAATAATGACATCTAATACATTAATATCTATGATATTGTGAGAAATGTATAACCTGCGTGATATTGAATTCTGATTTATTGATATTTATGATATTGTGAAAAATGTATCAAGTCTTCAGGAATCGTACTTGCCGCTTGCCGGCCCTGCTAACGCTAGTTGCCATCAGTGAGAGGGGAAATTGGCCCAATGCGGCGGCAGCTGCTTGCAAACTATGTGATTGGTACAAATGGATAGCCAAAAACCATGTGATAACCTGCAAGTAAAAGATCAGCGGGGTTCCAAACGGAGTCTGAGCAACTTTTATCAGTATATTGACTGTATATCCCCAACGTTGGGTTCATCCAAGAAGATTTTTATGTCTGTGTGTTGCTGAGGGGCAGGACTATCTGATGATGTAAAATTTGTGTCTATTTATGTACATGTGTTCAATACAAAATACAAAAACAGATTTTTGATGGAAGATTCAGCTTATCACACGCATTTGTAGAGTGAATAACAAACCAAATGAAACACCATCAAATCATTACACCACACTGTTACAAAATTTATTACCACACGTATTACCCCATCAAATTCCCACACTTTGGGGTGTCATGGATGGCCTGACTAGCCCTTAATTTTCGCAATTTACCTCTTGTTTTTATCTGTAAAACTCCGGGCTGCAGCTCAGTTGCAACCTTCTCTGCACAAACTCCTTTGCACGTCTATTAAGCGCCCGTATCACGTGGCTTAGACGCTCCACACGGTCACATTACTTGCTACTACGTCACACTGGCATGTGACTTAGCTTAAGTAAGACCACATGGCTACAAGCACATGGCTCAGCCCATAGCTAGGGTTTGACGTCATAGATACCGTTCACATGGACTCCTTTTGTTCTTTCCTTATTGTTCTCTTTATGGAAGGATGTTCTCACAGGTGTGGGAATGGAATACAATAGTTGGTCTCCTTTTAAATAGATTCTCTCACGGGTAGAGTTCTTGGCAAGGTCTAGACAGTAGCTATTGTTCTCCTTTAGGTAGTTCTTTTGTTCTTCGTTCACACGGCTTCTTGCAAAGCCTGCCCTCAACATGGTCTATGCGCAGGTCTCTGAAGTCTATATATACTGCTGCATGTACGCTCCTAGCCCCCATCTCGACCTCTTGGTCTTTACTGGGCTAGGTAAGCAAACCCCCTCTGTACTACATAGCTGGTAGTACCCAATACTAACTTGGTCTTTACTGGGCTAGATAACTTGTATAAAGTCTGATAGCTGGTGAGAGCACTGTGCTACACGCATGCCACCACATCCTCGTCGATATCCACTTCGTGTCCCTGTCTGTCACGTCAAGCCTTGTCTCCGTGTCATTAGGTCGAGATCGTTGTGAAACCCTGGGTTCCCCCATTCCCACCGTTTAAAAAAGTTTATTCCTGTTTGACGAGTACGTCTCCGGTCTTCTCATACCGTTGAGCTACACTTACGTCGTCCGTTTCTACCCCCTGCGCATCGTTTAGTGCCTAAAGACACGCGCCCCCGTTTCTCCAAGACCCTCCCTACCACTGAGCCTCAGCCCAAGAGGAGTCTTCCACCATCTTTCCTTGACGCTCTCGCTGAAAAGCGTAAGAGTGGTCAACCTCATCGCTGGTCTGACAAAGACCTGGTCACCGTCGCGAAGTACGTGTCCAAGAAGCCGCCTGTCAAAGGCATCACCCTCACCGTCCCCTCTTACGAGGAAAATCTACAACTTTGTGCCTCCGCACGAGCATACGGAGAACGAGCTGCTGAGGAGCGTGACCGCACCTTAGCCGAGCAACACATCCACAAGCTCACTCTCGCAGAGCGACTAGCAAAACTCCCTGCACCAACTCCCGCCCCCGCAGCACCCAAACCGGTACTCATCGACTTTAAAAAGTTGTCGCCAGTAGATCTTGTTGGTATCTTCAGGCCAAAACTCACCACCGTCCGCACTCGCCTGCAAGCTCTCACGGAGCTTGAAGAACTCCTGAACCGCGCCAACCCTGACCACCGTCGCGCGCTGCTTCACCTTGTCAACAAGGTTAATTGTTTCCTCAACCGAATCGACAATCTTGCACTTGTCACAGCAGACCGCGAGTGGCAGCTCTTAGACTGGGGTTGCAAAGCAATTGGGAAAGTTTCATTTAAGCAGCTTCGTAAAAACTACGACAAAGTCCTCGCACAACTTAACGTAGTAAATAGTGATAGCTATTTCAAGTGGATTTAGATAGATCCATAGTTTGCCCACCACGTCGTCCAGTCTTCCTTGTGAAAATTGCATACACTTCTTCAATTCGAGAGCAGTCACCGACGATCACTTCTACGAAGGCATATTCTACGAGTGTGACAAACAACCGTGCCCAAATCGGTACACTCAGGCAGACCCAACAGAAGCGGTCAACAGCGAATATTTTGAGCACCACCAGACTCCGACCGAAGAAAATTGTCGTCTCATCACCCAAGAAGACATGGACCCCAACCAGCCCGCTGCCCCCGCTGCTCCAGCTGCCCCAGTTGCCAACCTGAGCCAGCAGGACGTCCTAAATATGTTGGGCGTCCTGACACAAAGGATGGTTGACCTTATCAATCAGGTGGCTGCACTTGCAGCTGCACAGGCACCAGCGGTTGCCGCTGCTACCCACGCTTCTCGGGAAAGAAGCATCGTCGAGAAACACGTCTCCTTCAAGGGGAAAACATCGTCGGAAGCCCGGCTCTTCCGCCACGCGTTCATAGTATGGGCGCAAAATCAAGGAAAAGCGTTCTTCCAGCAAGACGCGCAAGGCCAGGTCCGGGTGGACAATAATGGCGCGAGGATCTCTGATCCTCACAGACTCATCACCAGCGCCTTGTCGTTTATGCAGGACGACACTGCCGACTGGGCTCGCCCTCATATTGAGGAGCTGGCCAGTAGCAAACCAGCTTTTGGCAACAGCTGGGATACGTTTATTGAGGCTTTCAAAGCCAAGTTTGAGCCTATTGACGTGGTCATGGAGGCCAAGACTAAGGTTACCGGCATGAAGCAGGGTAACAAGACATTTGCCGCCCACATCTCGGAGTTCGAGACCTGGGCCCCTCGCACTGGCTGGAGCCAGCAGGATCTTTTCGACCGTCTCAAGTCGAGCTTGAGTACGGAGTACCTTAAGCGCGTTGATACGCCAGAAAATCGGCTAGGCGCGGAGACCCGGCAGCAGCCCGCCATTTGCGCGGCCCGCGTCATCCTGAGCAGCAAGTCCCTCCACTTTCCCAGCGTCACGGGCACGAGGAGTTCGCCGAGGATCCGAACACTGGACAAGGAGCAGCAACGTGCCGGAAACATCCGAGGCCGAGGAGTTGCACCGAACTCTGACTCACAGACACGCCCCTTTTGCATCGGAGCATGGGCCGGACAGCCACCAAGAGTTTCGGACGCGGGTCGGACCAACGGTAGAAGAAACTTGACGCGCGAACCCCGTTTCAGGAAGACTCCTATCACGCCACGCTGTGCAACTCTTGGACGGCGCCTCATCACCTGCTCGCGACGGTTGGCGCCTCTTCAGCGCAAGGGCGCGCGCCGCTACTCCGCGTCGACCAACGCTGTGTCCCGCCGGGCGTCGACCCGCTGGGCATTTTGCCTCCGCAGACGGAAGTATTCTGCCACCCCGTTTCCTCGCTCTCGCGTTTGGGTTTAGGCCATAGAAGGAAAGGTTTAGGAGAGGGTCTTTAGGATATATATAAAGGTGTTGTTTGTACTGCGTAGAAAATCAATAAATCCCCACCCCAGTTTCCAGAGTTCACTTTACGCTTTGCGTTCGCGTCGAGGGAGTCTCGTCGTGCCCATAGCTGTAGCTTCTTCTGCGTTGACTCATTGCGACCTCTTCCACGTTTATGTACGCGGCACCTAACAACGACAACCCGCCTCCAGTCTGCCGTTGCTGTCCCACTGTCCCCCACTTACCCAACGGTTGCTGCCCTTACAGCCCGCGCCCGCGCGAGGTTCTACGCCGTTATCCCATCATCCCCGCGCCCACACCGCCGCCAGAGCCCTCAGCAGTGCCTACGGTCTCCCCTGAGAGATCAACTCCTAAATCACCCTCGCCAGCGTCGTCCGTTGCCTCCGTCGCGGACTCGCTTGATAACTGCTCCTATTGCGACACTCAGAGCGACCACCCAATTCCCCTACGTACAGGACCTTTCGTCCCGCTCGATTGCGATCGCCCGCGCGCGCCGCACCCAGATTGCTGGCTATCTCCAAACTTTGAATGCGAGGATCACGAGTGCGAACTAGTGCAGTTCAATCTTACCAGCTCTACCAACGTCGTCGTTGGCCACGCGTTCGCCTGTAATACGCATCGCCGCTCGGGAGGTGTGGTTCTACACTACCGCCCCCGCGCGCAGTCTGCCAAGTCCAATTGATGGCGATCTCACATAGCCTTCCGCTGCGACCCGCGCGCCATTAGTTTATCTTTCTCTTACGTTTCCTTTCGGCTTCGTTATACTGTGTTTGCTTTTTAACTGCGTTATTTTACTGCATTACTGCGTTGCGTTTCACCTTCACTGCGTCGAGCTTACTGCGTTCACTTTCACTGCGCCTGCGTTTTACAGCGACTACTTCATCTTCACCAGCGACCGCGTTTTGTGTTCGAGATTCATATTGCGCCTGCGTTTATCTTCTGCGTCTCTCCGCGCGCCGTTTTCCTACAAGTCGCGACATCTCCCGCGCGTTCTCTTTGAGCCGCGCCATAACTCCTTCGCTTTCACCGCGCCGACTTGCCTTTTACCCGCGATACGCGTGGTAGTTGCCCGTCTAGCTCCCTTCATATAAACTACATCACTAAAACCTTGTCGCTCTTTTAGCACAGGTAAAACTAGGACTCTTAGACCACCTCGCATTACTTTAACACTTCCGCGCTTCCACACCTTTACACTTCTATTCCCACTTCGTGGTTGGTTGTGTTGTCTGTAAGGTTGTTTTTAGTTTGAAGCGTGACTCAGTGTCTCATTTTGGAGCCCACCGCGAGGGGTCTCTATAGATTTCGCTAGTTTCACTCGTGCTTCGCGGAAGAGAAGGCAAGACGAGTTCCAGAGGATCCAGAATTCCGAGGAGACAAAGGGGCGGAAGTTTATCAAGCCCGGTATTAACGGAAGCACAGGACGACCCGGAAGCAATTATCCGGCGAGGACGAGCGACAGCCCGCGAAAATTGAAGGTGACAAGCTACTCCTGTGCCAAGTTCTAGGTTGCCGACTCCCGAATTCTCTACACCAAACGTTACTCTCCCTAGCCCCGACTCTCCTACGGAAGCGCCTCTTCCTTCAGCGCACCCTTTATCCCCAACATCGACTACTCGAGCCCGCTCGCAATCTCCTACACCGCGATAATAGGGCGGATTCGAACCAAAATACAACAACTTCCACCAAACGCCAGACTAGTAGTCACGATGGCCGCAGCACAAACTATCCCCTTGATCGGCGACAAGCACGCGCCTAAGTTCGATCAATCGGAGCCCCGGACGTTGGCGCGTTACTTCGACACACTCGAAACGTTATTCACGCGCGCAAATGTGCAGGACGCGCAGGCGAAGAAGAAGTACGCCGCAAACTATGTAGACATCACGGTCCAGGACCAGTGGGAGGAGCTCGAAAGCTACGCGGCGACGGAAACCTACGAAGACTGGAAAGCGGAGGTCTTCAAGTGTTACCCAGGCGAAGACGCGACGGCGCTCTATACAAGGCAGGGCCTTATAGAATACGTAGCCAGTTGGAAGCAGAAGGGGTTCCGCACCTTAGGCGACTGGGCCGAATTCTACCGCAACTACAGTATGCAGTCGACGTGGCTGGTTAAGAACTCAAAGATCTCAGAGATCAACAAGAACCGCTGGTATCAGGAGGCAATCGGTCCGCAAATAAAGCACATCGCGACGCGGCTGCAAGTCAAGTTCCCCGACATCCATCCAGCGGACGGCTACAAGGTCAAGGACATCAACGACGCGAATGTCACGCTTTGGGTTTTACTTATGACCCTACAGTGCGCATCAAGATGCAGAGCGCGAACGGCAAAGTTGACAAGTCGCTCGGCCTGGCGCGCCACGTACCCTTTACTATAGGCGACATGACGTTCTACCTACAGGTCCACGTAATCCGCCAGACTGCGTATGACATACTTCTCGGACGGCCTTTCGATGTCATCGCGTCCACGGTCGTGCGCAACTTCGACAATGAGGACCAAACGATTACGCTGCATTGTCCTAACACGAAAAAGGTTATCATGGTGCCGACGCGACCGCGCGGTTCCGCTCGTTTTCGCCTACCCGAAAAGGATTTTTGAGAATCGAGGATTCGAGCAACACTCGAGGAGATCTCCATAATACCCCTTCCATGACTCCCGAATTCGTTTCCTCGCCTCTGTGTACACTATGGTTAACTTATACTCTACTTCGACTCTTCTCTTCGACCGCGCCTACCGACATAACGAAACGCAAAATTACAGGATATGCTAGCCAACTTCCCTTTCTCGATCTCATTTCATCTCTTCGCCGACCGCCTGGCATACTCTGGGGGTCGAATCTAATGCTATGCGCGACGCGTTTGTAGGCGCAAAGAAAAAGTACAAACCCGTACACCTAAAAGTGAAACCCGTTAAGGCACGCTGCCTCGCGAGTTTCGCATCGTGCCGCCATCCAAGGTGACCCGCTCGCGACTATGCCGGTCATTGACTATGCGAACATCCCCGACTTCGCGCCTCGAGGACGCTATACCGAGGAACAAATGCGCGAGGTTGACAAGCTCCATGGCGGGGACTTCCTTTGGCCAGAAGAGCGTCGCCTCTTACACTACTTCTACATGCTACACAACGACGCTTTCGCGTGGTCCGACGACGAGCGAGGCAAGTTTCGCGAGGACTTCTTTCCGCCGGTCGAATTCCCGGTTATCGATCACATCCGTGGGTCGAAAGGAACATGCCAATACCGCCTGGGATATACGACGAATGCTGTAGGATCATACGCGAGAAGATGAAGGCCGGGGTCTACGAACCTTCCAACGCCACTTATCGCTCGCGCTGGTTCCCGGTCGCGAAGAAGTCCGGCGCGCTTCGCATTGTACACTCTTTGGAACCGCTAAACCGCGTCACCATTCAGCACTCGGGAGTCACGCCCATGCCAGACCATCTCGCCGAAAGCTTTGGCGGCCGCGCCTGCGGAGGAATCTTGGACCTGTTCGTGGGTTACGATAATCGACCGCTCGCGGAATCCTCGCGCGACATGACCACCTTCCAAACGCCTTTCGGCGCGATGCGACTGACTACGTTACCTATGGGCTGGACGAACTCGGTGCCGATTTTTCACGAAGACGTTACGCATATCCTACAGCCCGAGATTCCCGACGTCACCATTCCGTATATCGACGACGTACCCATCAAGGGACCAGCAGACGAGCGTACGGATTGCGAAGGCAGGCCGACGGTTCTTATTCAAAACCCGGGCATTCGCGTCTTCGTGCACGAACACTTCGAGAATTGTAACCGCGTGGTACAGCGCATGAAATACTGCGGCGGTACGTTTTCTGCATTAAAATCGCTCATTATAGCTCCAGAGACGAACGTCGTGGGGCATCGCTGCACTCGTCACGGGAGGGAGCCCAGTGAGGATCGCGTCGCGGCCATTCGCAACTGGGGCCCTTGTCGATCGCTTACCGAGGTCGCGCGTTCCTAGGCACGGTCGGCGTGCTTCGGATTTTCATCAAGAACTTCGCACATCGCGCCCATCATTTGGTGAAGCTAACGCGTAAGGACGTAGAATTCGAATGGGGACCTGACCAGGAGAAAGCGCAAGACGACTTAAAACAGGCGGTAATCCACTCGCCGGCACTTCGCGCTATCAACTATTCCTCCGCGTCCCCGGTCATTTTAGCCGTGGATACGTCGTACCTCGCGATCGGTTTCCTGCTGGCCCAGTGCGACGAAAACAACCCCAAGATTCGGTACTATAGTCGCTTTGGCTCCATAACCCTGAACGAGAGGGAAGCCCGCTTTTCGCAGCCAAAATTGGAGCTCTACGGCGTGTATCGGACCCTCAAGGCGTTGAAGCTATACCTCTTAGGCGTACGAAACCTTGTTCTGGAAGTCGACGCGCAGCACATCAAGGGTATGCTACAGAATCCCGACCTGGCGCCTTCCGCGTCGATCAATCGCTGGATCGCGGCCATTATGACCTTCCACTTCAAGCTCGTACACGTACCGGGCGATAAACATGGACCAGACGGCCTTTCGCGACGACCACCTCAAGAGGGCGACCGAGAAGTGCCTGAAGATGACGACGACGAGCCAATTGGACCATGCTTCCTTACCATGCACTTGCTAGCGAGAGCACCGCGACCGCGCTGGCGGTTCCTAATCCCTCGACCGCGCAGCCTACATCTACGACCCATCGACGATGGCCCAGGACCAAGCCTGGAGTACAGCGCGTGTCCCCGCACCAAAAAGGCAGTGGACGCGGATAGTAAGTTAGAGCCATCCCGCGCTTTCACGAGACGCTCGAAACGCCGGAGGGTATGGGCGAAAAGAGCTGCAGGCGTTCCTCCGATACGCGACTCTGTTCTTTAGGGACGGGGGACGGCTCTTCCGACGGGATGCCACGGGAGCGCATAAGCTAGTCGTATGGCCAGCCGACCGCATGAAAGTACTTCGCGACTGCCACGACGGCGCCGCTCATCGAGGAGTGTTCGCGACGGCCGCGATGGTGTCAGAGCGTTTTTGGTGGCCGTTTCATTTAGCGGATATCGCGTGGTACATCCGGACTTGTCATATATGCCAGACGCGACAGAAGCGGCAGATTCTGCTTCCTCCGACAGTCCAACAACCGGCGCCGCTCTTGCGAAAGTATACATGGACACTATGCACCTGCCAGCGTCTGGGGGCTTCAAGTACGTGGTACAAGGGCGCTGTTCAATACGCATTGGCCGGAGTTCCGCGCCCTTCGCTCCGAACTGGGTAAACGATAGGCGATTGGATTTTCACCGACATTCTCTGTGTGGGGCGCGCTGTCGGAAATAGTCTCGGACAACGGAGGCGCGTTCGTCAACGCGATCGAATACCTGGGCAAGCGTTACCATATTCATCACATCCGAATCAGCGGCTATAACTCGCGAGCGAATGGACAGGTCGAGCGAGCTCACTACGATGTTCGCCAGGCACTCTATAAGGCGGCGGATGGGGACGCGGTCGGTGGTCACAGGTCGCGGCATCGGTGTTCTGGTCGGAGCGAATCACAACACGCAAACGGATGGGCTGTTCCCCCTACTTTGCAGTCACTGGCACGCATCCAATAATTCCGCTCGACATCGTAGAAGCAACCTACCTACAGCCGGCGCCGGACTCTGTGTTGTCTACCGAAGACCTTATCAGTCGGCGAGCGATCGCGCTACAAAAGCGTCGGGAGCATCTGGTCGCGCTACGAGACAAGGTTATGGAGTGCGCACTAAGGCGGCGCAGCGGTTCGAGGTCGAGCACATGCATACCATCCGCGACTTCGACTTCAAGAGAGGATGCTCGTGCTAATCCGCAAACCGCGATGAGAAGGCGTTGAACCGCAAGATGGCGCGCAGTATCTCGGGCCGCTAATCGTGGTCGCCAGAAATCGAGGAGGAGCTTAGTTCTCTGCGAGTTGGACGGCGGGTGTTGGACCGGCCAGTGGCAGCCTTCAGAGTATTCCGTATCTCGCGCGCGCTGAAATTCCCTTGCCAGACGGCTTCGCCGAGATCACCTTAGAAGGCTCAAGGAGATGGAAGCGTCGCGGTGCAAGGCGACGATGATGAAGACGAACCGCTAGACGACCACACGCGGCAGAGGACGAAGAAGAGCTGGCGGGCGCACTCGACGCTTAGGCGCAACACACTCGACGATGAGTTGTAATTTTATATTATATTGTTTCCATTTTTTTGCTGGCTGCGTCTCACGTATTTTCTTTCTTTCTTTCATGTCTTTCGGACTACCATTTTGCGCGCGGCGATTCCATGATGCTTACTGAGAGTCGTTTGCACTAACGAAATTTTTTTTGCATATTCGACGCCTGCGCCCTGGGACAGGGCATATTTTTTAGTTGGGGGGAGGGATACATATGCGCCTCACACCCAAGCCTCAAGCCTCAATGCCTCACATTTTATTCATTCATTCTTGTTATTTATTTTAGTTTGGAATTTTCTTTTTTACTTCACTCATAAAAGAAGCGGCGAAAACAATGCATTGCAGAAGACTAGTACAGATGAATGAAGAACAGCGAACGACAGAGACAGCCCAGCCAGCGACAACCACGGACAACCCAGGAACCCCTACCGATGCGAAGGACCGGCGAAAAGAGCGGCCTCCTCAGCGATCACCTGCTCCAACTCGCGCCGAGCGGCCAGGATTTTTGCCTTGTACAGCGCCGCGTTGGTGCGCAGCGCTGCCATCCGCGCCTCGCCAACGGTGAGCCGACTAAGGACGGCACCGAGCTCGGTCTCGAGGCCGGTGAGGTACTGTTGCAGTACCACCCGGTTTGTGACGCGGGCAGGGGCGGAAGCGGGAGGAGCGCCGCCAGGGAGCTCCGCGGATCGGCCAGGCACCTCCTCGAGAACGTCGTCGACGTTGAAGGCGACGGGTGCAGCAGGAGAAGAGGGAGGTCGGGCGTCCTGAGGGCGACGCAGCTCAGGTCGCAGAGGGGACACCACCATGTCCATCTTGAGCCCGCTGGGACCTGCGGGAGCGACGCGAGGAGGAGAAGCAGGGGCCTTGCCCTTGCCCTTGCTGTCGGAGGCGACAGAAACGGCGACCGCAGGGCGAGAGGTGGCGGCGGAGGATGCAGAGAGGGGGGCAGCCGGCTCCTCGTCGACGACCTTGGCATCCTCCTGCATCGAGTCGACGTCCGGCGCGACCTCATCGAAGGGCTTGCCGTTGAACCGGCAGGCGTGCTTGATGTCTGCACAGGGCAGACACCGGAAGCACCGCGTACCGTTGCTTGGGCGGTAGCACCGCTCGACGTCCTTTTCCTTGCAATAATCGCACTAGGAGAGTGGGGAAGTTAGCAAGAAGGTCAGAGAGAGAGAGAGAGGAGGGACGCACCCGGCTCTCGCCGAGAGCGACGGTGGTCGCGGTCCAGTGAGTGGGCAGGTTGCGCCACTCTTTGCCCGTGAGCGGGTTCGGCCCTACACCCAGCAGCTGGTCCTGCTGCGCCTGCGACAATTTCTTGGCCAGTGGACCGGCCCTCACCTCGAGAGACGCGGAAGAGGCCACCCTCTTGCGCTTCAGCGGAGGACGCGGCTGCGCCTTGTCCTCGTCCTCGTCCGTGAGCTCGATCACGACGAGCTCCGGGTCCCGCGCGACGCTGGCAGACCGCGACCTTGAAGCCGAGGACTCGTGTTCGTCGGCAGAACCATCGGCGTCCAGATCGGCCTCGTGTTTGGGCCAGTCGCCGACCCACCAATCCCATTCGAGCAGGAGGCCGACGATGGGAGCCTCAACGTAGGAAGCTTGGCGGAGGTGGGCGCTGAGGCTGCGCCAAAGAGGGCGGAGGGCGTTGCGGAGGGCAACCTGCTGGGCTTGCGGCAGGCGGACGCGGTGTTCTTCGGCAGCGAAGGGCGAGAAGAGGTCGAGGAAGGCGAGGTTGGTGCCTTGGTCCTCGCAGAGGGCGACACGTCCTCGTACGCTTGCTAGAAGGAGAAGTGAGCTGAGAAGTGGTAGAGGAAAAGAGGGTACTTACAAAAGCCTCGATTACGTTGTCCGCCCAACCCCCAGTCAGGTCACCCCGTATCTGCAAGACGGCGTTCAGGACCGCCGAGGACGCTTCGAGCTGCTCGCGCACGGCGAGCAACTGCTCAGCAGGAGATAGAGGGGGAGGGGTCAGTGCTTTGCGCACGTGGGCGGTCATGGTGCGGAGCGGTGAGCGGTTGCGGCGAGTGGCTGGGTGAGGAGCGACGCGACGAGAAGATGAGGCCTGTGCGGACATGTCAAAGAGAGCGGAAGCAGAGGGAGGAAGAGAAGTTAGAGGGCGGAAGCAGAAGGAGGCGCAGGGTGAGAAGCAGAGGAAGGGAGGGCGAAAAACTTGAAGTCCAACGACACAATAGCGCGAGGAGCCTCGTGGTCAGGGTTCCCACGGTTCGACTTGCCACGCGAGAACCGGGGACGGTTCGGATTTTAGTTGGGGGGAGAATGATATGCCCGGAAATCGGCTAGGCGCGGAGACCCGGCAGCAGCCCGCCATTTGCGCGGCCCGCGTCATCCTGAGCGGCAAGTCCCTCAACTTTCTCAGCGTCACGAGCACGAGGAGTTCGCCGAGGTCACGAGGAGTCCGCCGAGGATCCGAGGACTTGACAAGGAGCAATGCGCCGGAAACATCCGAGGCCGAGGAATCACACCGAACTCTGATACACAGACACGCCCCTTTTGCATCGGAGCATGGGCCGGCCAGCCACCAAGTGTGTCGGACACGGGTTGGACCAACGGTAGAAGAAACTTGACGCGAGAACCCCGTTTCAGGAAGACTCCTATCACGCCACGCTGTGCAACTCTTGGACGGCGCCTCATCACCTGCTCGCGACGGTTGGCACCTCTTCAGCGCAAGTGCGCGCGCCGCTACTCTGGGTCGACCAACGCTGTGTTCCGCCGGGCGTCGACTCGCTGGGCATTTTTGCCTCCGCAGACGGAAGTATTCTGCCACCCCGTTTTCTCGCTCTTGCGTTTGGGTTTAGGCCATAGAAGGAAAGGTTTCGCCTGTAATACGCATCGCCGCTCGGGAGGTGTGGTTCTACACTACCGCCCCCGTGCGCAGTCTGCCGAGTCCAATTGACGGCGATCTCACATAGCCTTCCGCTGCGACCCGCGCGCCATTAGTTTATCTTTCTCTTACGTTTCCTTTCGGCTTCGTTATACTGCGTTTGCTTTTTAACTGCGTTATTTTACTGCATTACTGCGTTGCGTTTCACCTTCACTGCGTCGAGCTTACTGCGTTCACTTTCACTGCGCCCGTGTTTTACAGCGACTATTTCATCTTCACCAGCGACCGCGTTTTGTGTTCGAGATTCATACTGCGCCTGCGTTATCTTCTGCGTCCCCCCCCCCCCCGCGCGCCGTTTTCCTACAAGCCGCGACATCTCCCGCGTGTTCTCTTTGAGCCGCGCCATAACTCTTTCGCTTTCACCGCGCCAACTTGCCCCTTTTACCCGTGATACGCGTGGTAGTTGCCCGTCTAGCTCCCTTCATATAAACTACATCACTAAAACCTTGTCGCTCTTTTAGCTCAGGTAAAACTAGGACTCTTAGACCACCTCGCATTACTTTAACACTTCTGCGCTTCCACACCTTTACACTTCTATTGCCACTTCGTGGTTGGTTGTGTTGTCTTTAAGGTTATTCTTAGTTTGAAGCGTGACTCAGTGTCTCACCGTGTATGCCTGGATGACTAGCCGCGGGTGTGTCATGGCAAGATTTGACAATTTTGTGACGGAGCTCTTTGTTGTTAGGGATATAGAGTTTTCCCTTGTAGTAGATAAATCCGTCACTCTCTTCCCATTCGAGTAAACCGCCGACAAGTTTGCGAGGACCCTTCTTTCAAAGGGTAGCCAGAGCTTGTGCGACTTCTGCTTCTTGCTCCGTGCATTCTCGGATCTTTGATTCGAGTGGAGAAGCAGTGGCGAGTGCACTGGTAGCGAGGATCCGGAAGTGTTCCGGTTTTAGTACCACCTGATCCTTGTTGTCTTCTTTGTCTGTGACAGCGTGGGAGTGAAGACAAGAAAGGGGATCAGCATGTATCATGGTACTGCCAGGCTTGTGTACCAACACAAAGTCGAAGTCAGCCAAGAGTAATGACCAACGTGCTTGACGTCAAGTGAGGTGTTGCGCAGTCTTCCAGTACTGCAGGTTTGCGTGATCTGTCCAGATCTCAAACGGTTCCTTGAGCCCCTCAAGGTAGTGGCGCCAATCTTTGAGAGCCTTGGTGATGGCTAACATCTCCCGATCAAAGATTTCGTAGTTACGCTCTGCTTCAGTCATAGAGGCGGACCGGTAGGCGATAGGGTGGTAGAATCCATCTTCCTTCGATTTCTGGGAGATGATTCCACCGGTCGCATAGCCCGAGGCATCGACTTCTAGACATGTAGGGAGTTCAGGGTCCCAGACTGCCAAGATAGGCTTAGTGGTAAAGGCCTTCTTTACCAGCGTGAAGGCAGTCTGCTGTGCTGGACCCCAGACGAACGGTACATCCTTCTTAGTCAGGTCGTGTAGAGGCCGTGCGTGCTTTGAGAAGTCTTGAATGAAGCAACGGTAGAAGTTGGCAAACCCAATGAATCCTCTGACTTCTTTGAGGTTCTTGGGTGTGGGCCACGTAGAAACTGCTTGGACTTTGACAGGGTCCATAGCTACTTCGCCAGCGCGAATGATCAACCCGAGGTATTCAATCTCAGATTTCTCAAACTCGCACTTTTCCGCACAAAGATACAGATCGTGCTGCTGAAGTTGCTCAAGGACTTCATGAACAACCTTGCGGTGCTCTGTCAGGTTGTTACTCCAGATCAAGATGTCATCTAGATAGACAGCCACCTTGCCCTCGGCCACGAGGTCGGCGAAGATGTTGTCCATCAGAGCTTGGAAGGTAGCGGGTGAGTTCGTGAGACCAAAGAACATGACTTTAGGTTCAAAGAGTCCTCGGTTGGTAACGAAAGCCGCTTTGTACTCATCTCCTTCTTTGATGCGGACATTGTGATATCCCCAACAAACATCGAACTTGGTGAAGATTTTTGCACCCTTGAGCTTGTTGATGATGTCGGTGGCAAGCGGTAGAGGGTAGCAATTCTTTACAGTGATGTTGTTGAGTTTCCGGTAGTCCTGAATAAGTTGGAGTTTGTTGTCCTTCTTTTTGATGAAGAAGACTGGAGAAGCCATTGGAGACTTAGAAGGCGTGATGTAACCTTTTGACAGGTTCTCCTGAATGAACTTGTTAAGCTCGGCTTGTTCATTCAGGGGCATGGGGTAAACTTTCGATTTGATGGTCTCAGGAGCGTCTGGTTTGAGATCAATCGAATGGTCCCAGGGCTGATGCTGGGGTAGCCGATTAGACTCTTCCTCAGAGAAGACTTTAGCGTGTCTGTGGTACTCTGATGGAATGATGTCTTCGAAGGAGCGCTGAGCTTTAGCTTCGTTTGCTTCGGCAGCAAGCTTGGTAGAGTAGGTGAAGCTGGCCATACACCAGACTTCATCAACTGCCTACGTTCTTGGCGATTACCATCAACCTTCTGGAAAGGTTTGTCTAGAGATTCTTCCGAGCCGCTTGGAATTGTCATTTCTCCTTTTTCCCAGTTGACGGTAGGGTTTACACTGAAACACTGAGTCACGCTTCGAACTAAGAACAACCTTAAAGACAACACAACCAACCACGAAGTGGCAATAGAAGTGTAAAGGTGTGGAAGCGCGGAAGTGTTTAAGTAATGCGAGGTGGTCTAAGAGTCCTAGTTTTACCTGTGCTAAAAGAGCGACAAGGTTTTGTGATAAAGTTTATATGAAGGGAGCTAAACGGGCAACTACCACGCGTATCGCGGGTAAAAGGGGCAAGTCGGCGCGGTGAAAGCGAAAGAGTTATGGCGCGGCTCAAAGAGAACACGCGGGAGATGTTGCGGCTTGTAGGAAAACGGCGCACGGGGGAGGGGGACGCAGAAGGTAAACGCAGGCGCAATATGAATCTCGAACACAAAACGCGGTCGCTGGTGAAGGTGAAACAGTCGCTGTAAAACGCGGGCGCAGTGAAAGTGAACGCAGTAAGCTCGACGCAGTGAAGATGAAACGCAACGCAGTAATGCAGTAAAATAACGCAGTTAAAAAGCAAACACAGTATAACGAAGCCGAAAGGAAACGTAAGAGAAAGATAAACTAATGGCGCGCGGGTCGCAGCGGAAGGCTATGTGAGATCGCCATCAATTGGACTTGGCAGACTGCGCGCGGGGGCGGTAGTGTAGAACCACACCTCCCGAGCGGCGATGTGTATTACAGGCGAACGCGTGGCCAACGACGACGTTGGTAGAGCTGGTAAGATTGAACTGCACTATTTCGCACTCGTGATCCTCGCCTTCAAAGTCTGGAGATAGCCAGCAATCTGGGTGCGGCGCGCGCGGGTGATCACAGTCGAGCGGGACGAAAGGTCCTGTATGTAGGGGAATTGGGTGGTCGCTCTGAGTGTCGCAATAGGAGCAGTTATCAAGCGAGTCCGCGACGGAGGCAACGGACGACGCTGGCGAGGGTGATTTAGGAGTTGATCTCTCAGGGGAGACCGTAGGCACTGCTGAGGGCTCTGGCGGCGGCGTGGGCACGGGGATGATGTGATAACGGCTTAGACTCTCGCGCGGGCGCGGGCTGAAAGGGCAACGGCCGCTGGGTGAATGGGGAACAGTGAGACATCAGCGGCAGACTCGAGGCGGGTTGTCGTTGTTGGACGCCGCGGGCATAAACGTGGAAGAGATCTCAATGAGGCAACGCAGGAGAAGCTACAGCTAGGGACGCGAAGAGACTCCCTCGACGCGAACGCAAAGTGTAAAGTGTACTCTGGAAACTGGGGTGTGGATTGATTGATTTTCTGCGCAGTACAAACAACACCTTTATATATATCCTAAAGACCCTCTCCTAAACCTGTCTTTCTATGGCCTAAACCCAAACGCGAGAGCGAGGAAACGGGGTAGCAGAATACTTCTGTCTGCGGAGGCAAAAATGCCCAGCGAGTCGACGCCCGGCGGGACACAGCGTTGGTTGACGCGGAGTAGCGGTGCGCGCACTTGTGCTGAAGAGGCGCCAACCGTCGCGAGCAGGTGATGAGGCGCCGTCCAAGAGTTGCACAGCGTGGCGTGATAGGAGCCTTCCTGAAACGGGGTTCGCGCGTCAAGTTTCTTCTACCGTTGGTCCGACCCGTGTCCGAAACACTTGGTGGCTGGCCGGCCCATGCTCCGATGCAAAAGGGGCGTGTCTGTGAGTCAGATTTCGGTGCAATTCCTCGGCCTTGGATGTTTCCGGCGCATTTGCTCCTTGTCAAGTCCTCGGACCCTCGGCGGACTCCTCGTGACCTTGGTGAACTCCTCGTGCCCGTGACGCTGGGAAAGTTGAGGGACTTGCCGCTCATGATGACGCGGGCCGCGCAAATGGCGGGCTGCTGCCGGGTCTCCGCGCCTAGCCGATTTCCGGGCGTATCAACGGCACCATAGAACTAGTCTCACGACACTATTGGTGGCCAAAGATGAATGCTTTTGTAGAGACTTACTTACTAGGCTGTGATCGCTGTCAGCGTTACAAGTCAGCTCCACATCCTAAGGCAGTACTACAGCCTCAGGAAACTCCGGCCGGACCTTGGGAACACATTGGAGTAGATCTCATCACTCAGCTACCACCTTCTAAGGGATTTGATTCGATCGCGGTCTACGTCGACCATCACTCCGATCAAACGCACATCATCCCTACCACCACTAAGGTTAACGCTGAGGGGATTGCCAATCTACATTACAAAGAAGTATTCCGACTTCACGGCATTCCCAAGAAGGTGTTCTCTGACCGAGGACCCCAGTTTGCAGCGCGCTTCATGCGTGCGCTCTATCACCGCCTGGGCATAGAGACTGGTTTTATGACCGCCTATCATCCGCAAGGAAATGGCAAAGTCGAACGCAAAAACCAGGATATTGAGCAGTATCTGCGTCTATTCTGTCAGCAACGACAAGACGACTGGGTCGATCATCTACCGGCGGCTGAGTTTGCACTCAACTCGCGAGTACACGCGGGTAACTCCCAAACACCGTTTGAAGTCATCTATGGATATCGCCCCGACTTCACCATACCAGTCGGCAAGCGAAGCAATATCCCATCACTCGATGAGCGCCTTGACAATATGGCCCGAGTACGCAAAGAGACCGAAGCAGCTCTTCGTCTAAGCAAAGAAAAGATGAAGCAACTTTACGAGTCTGAGAAGCGCTCTCCACGCGTCTTCCAAGTAGGGGACATGGTCTGGCTAAACGCTAAGAACATCCGGATTCACCAGGCTACACCTAAACTCGGTCCTCGACAGCTCGGCCCGTACAAGGTCATCGAACGCATTGGCGATCTCAATTACAAACTCGATCTACCCAGCTATCTCCGAATCCACCCCGTCTTCCACATCAACCGTCTAAGTCCCTGGCACGACAATGGCAAAGACGTACCTCCACCTCCTGATCCTATTGTCATAGAAGGAGAAGAGCAGTACGTTGTCGAGAAAGTGCTAGACAGCAGGCTACACGGACGATGGAAGAAGCTACAATTCCTAGTCAAATGGGAAGGGTATTCAGACGGACACAAAAGCTGGGAACCAGTAGAAAACCTCGAGAATAGTCAAGAAGCGATTGACAACTTCTACAAAGCAAACCCCGGAGCGCCCCGGGTCATCAAAGCTTCACTCTTCGCGGACCTCCGCTTGCACTTTCGGGAATTCAATACCCAGACCAACCCCGCTTTTCTTCGCACGATCTATCCATCTACATATGATCTTAGCTGGGATGAAGGCAAACACATCGGTCTGGATATCTCAAGAACATCACACTGACGGGTAACGTCGAGTCAACGACACCAGAAGGGGAGAAACTTCCTAGCATCCTTCTGACTAGACAATCGGGGCAATTCTGCTGAATCCCTGTAGACGGGTAGAAGACCTCTATCACCACAGCACAGTGATGCTTTGCGAGGACGCTCGATTTTAGGAGGGGGGTAATGTCATGGATGGCCTGACTAGCCCTTAATTTTCGCAATTTACCTCTTGTTTTTATCTGTAAAACTCCGGGCTGCAGCTCAGTTGCAACCTTCTCTGCACAAACTCCCTTTGCACGTCTATTAAGCGCCCGTATCACGTGGCTTAGACGCTCCACACGGTCACATTACTTGCTACTACGTCACACTGGCATGTGACTTAGCTTAAGTAAGACCACATGGCTACAGACACATGGTTCAGCCCATAGCTAGGGTTTGATGTCATAAATGACGTCCACATGGACTCCTTTTGTTCTTTCCTTATTGTTCTCTTTATGGAAGGATGTTCTCACAGGTGTGGGAATGGAATACAATAGTTGGTCTCCTTTTAAATAGATTCTCTCACGGGTAGAGTTCTTGGCAAGGTCTAGACAATAGCTATTGTTCTCTTTTAGGTAGTTCTTTTGTTCTTCGTTCACATGGCTTCTTGCAAAGCCTGCCCTCAACATGGTCTGTGCGCAGGTCCCTGAAGTCTATATAAGCAGCTACATGTACGCTCCTAGCCCCCATCTCGACCCCTTGGTCTTTACTGGGCTAGGTAAGCAAACCCCTCCTGTACTACATAGCTAGTAGTACCCAATACTAACTTGGTCTTTACTGGGCTAGACAACTTGTATCAAGTCTGATAGTTGGTGAGAGCACTGTCCTACACGCCTGCCACCACCTCCTCGTCGATATCCACTTCGTGTCCCTGTCTGTCACGTCGAGCCTTGTCTCCGTGTCATTTAGGGGCACAATTTAGAGTCCTGCTCATGTCTGAGGTGCATCAAACCCGCGAGCATATTGATCACTGACTTACCAGACGTATCGGGAGCCTATAGCGACCCCTTTGTCCCCGTCCTCATCTCGACGTGCCCCAATTTCTTCAACCTCCTCCTCTGACTCTTTGTTTCCCTCCTCACCATCCCGTCAATCTTGTTTTGCTCGACTTCATCCTCAACTCCTTGCGTTTCCGAAAATGGATCCATTGCAATGTTGGCAAGGGTGACTAGTAGATGGGTGGTGCTGCAAAGAGCAGCTAAGTGCGGTAAGTCATATATATCCTCATGCGCCACAAAGTGTAATTCGGTGCTGACAGGCCAGAGCTTACATCCTCTTTTGATAATGACACGCAGAAACGCGCGTCTTGTTCAAAAGAGGACATAAGTTTTTGCCTGTCAGCACCAACTTACGCTTTGTGGTGCATGAGGACATTGCTCCCTCTGTTTTCCTCCCGCCTCACACCTCCATACGCTTGACCGCTCTCACCCCTATATCGTTGCACACCCTCAAGGTCGGCTTTATACTTCGTCTTGAAATGACAGAACCGGTGAGTACATGTTTGTTCCTATTGTTGTATACATGCAGGGGTATTCGTTCGTACGATGCGGCAGTTGCGGAATTGTGCAATTCGGTATTGCTCTTGTGATGTCGTACAAGCTTGGTGTTGCAGGGCCAACTTGTTTGGTAGTTTGCTAGAGTTGTGATTCCGTGTATCTCTCTCGATGCCATATGCTCTCTCCTTGTTCTAGACATTCAGGGTTGTATTTGTTTGTACGATGCGGCAGTTGCAGCATTGTGTGATACAGTATTACTCTTGTGATGCCATATACGCTTGGTGTTGCAGGGCCAACTTGCTCGGTGGTTTGCTGCAGTCGTAATTTGGTGTATCTCTCTCGACGCCGAACGCTCTCTCCTCAATCAAGTGGACAAGAGCATCTATTGGACTGTGCGTCACTCCGCTCCTCGTTTCAAGTGGCTCTCCTAATATCTCCACGTAGTGTTCACTTTATTACTTGTCTGCACCTTCTATGAGACATTCGTCAGTGTCTCGAATCACCCGTAATGGGTATCAGGCACGTACGTCACCGCACCAGAGACCCCACTGTGTTGACCTGGCACGGTGACTTTAGGAACAGGTGGGACGCCCGTGAAAACGCCGCCATTCAGCAAGCACCGTCGCTGAGTCTGTAGATGCACTGCATCCCAAGTGCGTGTCTATCTCATTGTATACGTTCCTGCAGCTGACCAAATATATGCACCCGTCTCTTCCCCCTGCAGCGACCGACGGTCTCCTCGGCCAGTCACGGGCAAAGAAGAAAACGACGTTGAGACTCTTAGTCACACTTCAAACTAAGAACAACCTTACCGACAACACAACCAACCACGAAGTGGCAATAGAAGTGTAAAGGTGTGGAAGCGCAGAAGTGTTAAAGTGTGCGAGGTGGTCTTTAGAGTCCTAGTTTTACCTGTGCTAAAAGAGCAACAAGGTTTGTGATAATTTCTATATGAAGGGAGTTAGACGGGCAACTACCTCGCGTATTTTGGGTAAAAGGGCAAGTTGGCGCGGTGAAAGCGAAAGAGTTATGGCGCGGCTCAAAGAGAACGCGCGGGAGACGTCGCAACTTGTAGTAAGACGGTGCGCGGAGAGACGCAGATGGTAAACGCAGGCACAATATGAATCTTGAACACAAAACGCGGTCGCTGGTGAAGATGAAGTAGTCGCTGTAAAACGCGGGTGCAGTGAAAGTGAACGCAGTAAGCTCGACGCAGTGAAGGTGAAACGCAATGCAGTAACGCCGTAAAATAACGCAGTTAAGAAGCAAACGCAGTATAACGAAGCCGAAAGGAACCGTAAGAGAAAGATAAACTAATGGAGCGCGGGTCGCAGCGCAAGGCTATGTGAGATTGCAGTCAATTTGACTCGACAGACTGCGCACGGGGGCGGTAGTGTAGAACAACACTTCCCGAGCGGCGATGCGTATTGCAGGCGAATGTGTGGCCAACGACAACGTTGGTAGAGCTGGTAGGATTGAACTGCACTAGTTCGCACTCGTGGTCCTCGCCTTCAAAGTCTGGGGACAGCCAACAATCTGGGTGTTGACATGGATAGTCCAACAGAGACCGGATTTTTCCAATATTGTCACAAGTTTATAGCCTTAGGCACCTATCTAGAGCGCTTATTTTCCGGCTAGGAGTGTTACCGGACCTAACCCTAACCTGGGTCACGTGACATCCTGCCTTATTTATCAATAGTCCAGACCCAAACCCTAGACTCAGTCTGGAGCGGTTCCAGATCAACCTAGGCTATTGTTCTATTGTTCCTCTTCCATTGATGGGGATTCCCCAGGGATTCCCCCAGGTCTTATTGTTCTATTGTTCTTATCCTATTGTTCTATTGTTGTATTGTTCTAGCTCTATTGTTCTACGTACCCTGGTCCTTGACAGTTACTCAGGTCCTTGACAGTTACTCCGGTTCTTGACAGTTACCCGGGTTCATTATTGTTCTATTGTTACTCCAGTCCCACAGTTACTCCAGTCCCTAGTGTGGGAACTGGTGCACAGACCATCCAGACACAGTTTATATAGTACCCCTTACCCTCCCTGGTTCTGCATCTTGACCTCTTCGTCATTTGCACTGCCAGGTGAGTTACTCAATGTAACCTAGTATAAACATGATATTAACTTGTCATTTGCACTGCCAGTATCCGGCCTCTGAGCCTGCTTGCCTGCTCATCATCGACTTTGACCTCGTTGTCGTCGTTGGAGATCCACTTCCACTTCCGTGCCCCCTCTTCGCTGCCCTTGTTTAGGGTTTAGCAGTATAGCAGCAGTCGCTCCGCGACAGGTGTGGCGCGCGCGGGCGATCGCAGTCGAGCGGGACGAAAGGTCCTGAACATAGGGGAATGGGGTGATTGCTCTGAGTGTCGCAGTAAGAGCAGTTATCAAGCGAGTCCGCGACGGAGGCGACGGATGGCGCTGGCGAGGGTGATTCAGGAGTTGATCTCTCAGGGGAGACCGTAGGCGCTGCTGAGGGTTTTGGCGGCGGCGTGGGCGCGGGCATGATGGGGTTGACTGTTTGCAGATAATGTTTGGTCTGACGTACGCATAAACAATTAATATCTGAAGTAGTTTTTATGCGAAATTTTTATGCTGCATTTAGATTATCTCGTGAATACACTGACTATATGCGTTTGCTGTGTACAAGTTTGGATCGTCAAGGGCACTTCTCCCGTATGCTTGATGATGTTGAGCAGGCAAAGGACATCATGCTTGGTTCTCGCAACAGACGTGTTAAGATGAAAGGAGTCTTGGCGTTTGAGAGTTCTAGACGCGCAAAGCCTATGAAAAATGTGCCTCGCTGTTACGGTCTAAACAACATGGTGCAGAAACCGCGTAACCTCGAGAGTCCACCGGCGCTGTTAAAGACGAGAGACGATGAGCATGATTGGTATCAGCTCAATGTCAACCGTTACCTCGCGGTTAGTTGATTCACGTTGGCATTATTGTCTCCATGTTCATTGTTGCTGGTGTAGGCTACAACCGCTCTCAATGTGGCAGCATGGGAGTTGCAAGGTCCTTCCGATCTTTTGCATGCATGTAGGGAGTATGGCGAGCAGGTCAATTCCCCTAGACTGGGCCATCGTAACAACTATTATTGGGCGAGCCAGCAGAATAATTGTGCGCGTCCTCAGTACATTAAAAAAAGTGTGTATATTTAGAACCTGATTATGGCATGGTTTCTCTGATATGTTCTGCTGTTAGAAAAGCAACTTGTTGAGCAGATGGGACATTTTGGTGGTCCTCACGAAGACGAGAATGACTTCACTGCTGGACTCTCCTGCGGTCTCTGCTTGTCAGACTTCTCTGACAAGCCTGGATGTGAGCCAGTACACTTGCATTTTCTGGGTGTCGGGTGCTGGGTTCGTCTCCAATACATGGCACAGATTTTTTTCTCCGGTCTCCTGCGTGACAGAGGCACATCACCCTTGGTTCCCGACAAGCAGCCAATGGAAGGATGGGAGACGCGCATGCTGCTTATCAGTTACCCAGCCACCAAAATACTCACAGGTGAAGCTAGACGGTCGTTTTTGTCCATGCCCTATCAGTCGGCACCACTGTACATTACACCGGAGATGACCGGCGCCCCTGCTTCTCAACAGGCCAAGGCAATGTGGACCACTCACACGACGTACGCTCAAGACGCCTGGGTTGGCATGGAACCGCTATCCCTTGTCACCTTCATGGCTAGATCAGCACTGCAACACCTTCACTTTGCGTTCCGGCAGCTGCCTAGTTCATACGGAGTTCAGATTGATGCGGGCCAGTTTCTGAAGGCCTTTTCTTTGGATGTTGATGGGCACCGGGTCAATGCCGAGCCTTGGGAGCTTGCACCGAACTCTAACGTGGGGCAGCCTTTTGGCGAACATCATAAGCAAGTCCAGGATGAGCTGCTGCAAAATCAGTTCAATCATTACTTGGCTGGTATCCTGCTGGTCTCGCATAATAAGTACCATGCTTGGGATATAACTGCTATCAACCACGGTGCACGTCCAAAGTGTACAGGTATGTTTTGCTGTAATATCTGGTCCTTATTGTAGTGATCATTGCTTATTGCTGTGGATGATGTCAACGAGGACTACGACAACAAAGACAAAGACAAAGACAACAGAAAACGTGAAGCCAACACTCAAGATCAACTTGACACTTCTAAGGAACCAAATAAACGTAGTTGTTGCTGTTTAATTGCAGTTTGTAATCTAAGTTCTACTTGCAGGTTGACATTATTGCATCGCTCTTCAGACGGAAGTTAAGAAACACATTGAGAATGACTACCCTATGGCCCAGTCCCTTGATTCTTATAGATCTCTTGTCACCCATGCCACTGCCATTCTCTCGTCTGCCTCTTCCATGGATGTGAACACCAGTATGCAGGGGCTGCCTCCGGCGTCTCCTGCACTGCCTTCTGATATTGACTGTCATGGATGGCCTGACTAGCCCTTAATTTTCGCAATATACCTCTTGTTTTTATCTGTAAAACTCCGGGCTACAACCTAGTTTCAATTCTCTTTGCATAAACTCCTTTGCACGTCTATTAAGCGCCGGTATCACGTGGCTTAGATGCTCCACACGGTCACATTACTTGCTACTACGTCACACTGGCATGTGACTTAGCTTAAGTAAGACCACATGGCTACAAGCACATGACTCAGCCCATAGCTAGGGTTTGACGTCATAGATACTGTCCACATGGGCTCCTTATTGTTCTCTTTATGGAAGGATGTTCTCACAGGTGTGGGAATGGAATACAATAGTTGGTCTCCTTTTAGATAGATTCTCTCACGGGTAGAGTTCTTGGCAAGGTCTAGACAATAGCTATTGTTCTCCTTTAGGTAGTTCTTTTGTTCTTCGTTCACATGGCTTCTTGCAAAGCCTGCCCTCAACATGGTCTGTGCGCAGGTCCCTGAAGTCTATATAAGATGCTGCATGTACGCTCCTAGCCCCCCATCTCGACCTCTTGGTCTTTACTGGGCTAGGTAAGCAACCCCCCTCTTGTACTACATAGCTGGTAGTAACAATACTAACTTGGTCTTTACTGGGCTAGTCATCTGTATAAGGTTTATAGCTGGTGAGAGTATTGAGCTTCACGCCTACCACCACCACTTCGTCGTCATCCACTTCGTGTCCCTGTTTGTCACGTCGAGCCTTGTCTCCGTGTCATTGACCAGTCAGTAACACTGCCCGATCTGCGCCAGGCCCATAACAACCCTGTGGGGTATCAGGGTAATCATACCTTACCGGTTCCTCGTTCCGTACCACCCCGCAGTAAAAATCTCAGCCCGATGTCAGATGATGATTCCGAGTACGAGGATAGTAATGCGGGTCGCTCGGGCAGGTCTACAACCAGGTTCGTGGCTTGCACTTGTTCTACAAACCTGAGGTGTGAGATTTACATTCTGTTTAGTCCAGTAATGTTCCCGCCTGAGGTAGGAGTACCTGTCCGTTGTTCATCCCGGATTGTGGTGTCAAGCCTGGCTGCAAAGGTATGAATTACCTGCAGAGTTATAGGTCATATTTACATATGTTGTGTCATATGCAGCCTACGGTTGAGCCAAGAGCTGCAAACAGGATGGTTGTCTCCTTTCTGAGCTCGAGACAGGCAGCATTGTACAAGCCGGACATCTACGATCAGCGACGTGACATCTACAGCCTTGTCAACTGTCACCCCTAATTTCCGTCAACCTTGTACGGAGGCTGTCGGAGTTGGACCAGGTCCCCCATTGCTGTCTCCTTCCTTGCTGTCTAATATGACCCCTCTCCCTGAATTGCCCTCTATACTGTCTCCCCCTCCACGGCAGTTCAGATCCTGCTCCTTGTTGACAACTACTGAATCACGACGTTCACAGTGTAAGCCATATAAGCCATTGTAGTATGTAACTATTCAAATTTGGCTCTACTCAGGCCGCGTGTTCCTTACCAAGTTGGTCAATGGTGTCTTGTCTTCTACTCAGAGTCAAGTTAATAGCATCAACATGCAGGCGACATCTGGCAAATTGCTGTGCAACGCCCTCAATGTCTTGGACGACATTGACTCAAAAACAAATAGTCTCCGCGTACTGCACAACCCGTCTCACACCAAGATGCCCCAATATTCTGCTTCTATCTTTGACGTTCGTGATTATTGCGATGGGACAACGGTGTGGATCAACCTTTATTGCCAGCGGGTGATGCTGGCAGAGACTCGCCTGGTGGACAGTGTTCAATCATTGGTCAATGATACATGTACTGGGCTCCTTTGAAATAGAGTTGTCGCAACCAGGGACGACAATTGGGCTGCGCGACTTACAATGAATGTTCTCATAACCGTACGCGCGGGCCTCCCCATTGACGCAAGATCCACAGAATACTTTCCACCTACTGTGTTACGTCCAGCCATTTCTTACGACGATCCTGGCGAAGTCAGAAAATGCAAATATATCCATGCAGACCTGGTCAACTCTACCTGCCTATTTTACCTGCGTCGAATCCTTCACTGCTGGTTTGTGACTAGCTATCCCTTTACCGCGCAAGTGCAGTCCTGTATCATCCGCTGCCTGGTGGATGTTCTCGGCACAGGCTGTTTGCTGCTGCCTGACATTTTGAACATTCATGTTGATCCTCTTGGCTGGTGTTTTGACCAAAATTGCCCAAAATTGTCGGATGCCAACTGTCATACTGATATCCGTTTCAACCCCCAATACCTCGAGTCCTTTACTGCATTGATATCTGAAATCACAGCTGATGGCACAGTTCAACACCGTGTGACTACGCTAAAACAGTCATACATCAACCTCTACTCCCGTACATACAAACATGTCCGAGGCACCGTTGCAGCTCAAACAAAGACTGCGTTGTTGAGGCAGATGTTGACAACCGTGCACAACCGTCCTCCCACTCCCCAATCATTGCCGACTGCAAACACGTCTACTGCGGCCCATTCCATTCCAGAGCAGTTGTCCAATGCAATTGCTGGCAGTTCCACTACCGCATCTTCCATCCCTTCTACCTCTTCCTCAGTGCGAGCTCTATTGTCCTGCATCATCAACTTCCTGGAGGATGCATGCATTGTGGCCACAACGCTTGCTAACGGACGTACTGCGCCCTCTGATGTTTCCGCTGCACAAGGACTCATGTACAAGAGACCACATTTCCTGCTACCTTTGTGGGAGGCTGCGCCATTGTGTTCTATTATGAACAACTTGCTTGACCAGACATTTGCCAAAACTCGGGCCGGCCTATTTCCTCTTCTAGTGTTTCGGTATATACACTTCAACCCGGAGGCCTTCGTCCAGTGTCCCGGTAATATCCGCCAGGTACAATTCCGTAGTCCGAAAAGAGATGCTACACTTCTTAATTTCTTACAACTCCTTTTCATACCCTACAATGATTGCGCAGCCAGACAATAATTTGTACTTTGCTTATACTGCAACCCAGCAATGTTACTTCTATACCATATCTTCCTCTGCATGGATTCTTAGTCTCTTCATCCCAGCTACAGGGTGATCTGTGTCATATGTCTGCGTGTCATAACCCACTGTACGTTTGACTTTTTTGAGCAGAGAGGTTGGCTGCTTGACCAAGGAGTGAAACACCTGGTTGTTGACACCCTGTATGATTATGTGAACACAGCCATTCTTGGAGCTATGGAGTACTAACCTGAAGTACACTTGTATCGAGAATACACACTGACCTCAACTTCATGAGCATGACAAATCTTCCCTTGGATGTTGGTACACTGCAGAACGATGCTTGAACTTCAACAATATGTCCGACTCTGATGGCGGTGGGCTTGCATGGATTGTAAACATACTTCCTGTCATATTGTGTAAGTTATTGTCTGTCAAACAATGTTTTGTACTTACAATTGTGCGTCAAGCCTCATCCTTTCAAAGTACAACACAGTGTTGTCTTCGGTATGCCTCCCTGTGGTCACTTTTGAAGTAAGAATACCATGAGGATTGATATACGGGTCAATTGCAATGTCTGGATATCCCATGTCATCTACCTCTTGGGTAAAATAGCGGTTGGATACTTCCAGATATGAGTGACCACCATCTTTGTTGTGTTTCAAGGGTTGGAGTGGAGTCGAAATTGCTAAGGCTGAGACCGGTTAGAGTCAGGGACTGCCTGGCTGCATAAGGATTCTTTGGAAGTCTTTCGATGCATCAGGTATCCAGTCATCAATAAGTAATACAATGTGGAACGTACTGTTCAATACGTGTGATGGGCGGTAGGTTTGTTCTGAGAACAAATCCGCTTAGACGCACTACAACCTCCTCATGTTCTGCAGAACCAGGATCACTTGGGTACACAAGGTCGCGTTGCCCGTTACGCTTTCCATCTTGTATGACTGTACTGATGCGCAATTGGGCTCTCTGTTTTTCTTTCAGTGTAAATAATGCATTGACAGGTTGTCTGTTTTTGACTCACTTGCTCCAATAAACTGAGTTGTGTCCTGCCGTTATCTGTGCTCTCCTCTGCGGAAGAAATAATTGACTGTAGAAGGTTTCCTGTATGCAGGTGAGTTGGGCATTGTACCACTGATATTCCACAACTTACTGTACTTCTCTTCATCCTTGTACAACATACGCAGGGTCATTGTTGTATCTGAATGGGAGTTGGGGTAAGTTTGATGGGCAAGATGCAAATGCACCCTCAACCGATCTTGTCATGCTCGAACCTTCCTAACAATTCTAATTGTTCAAGCAACCAGTACCCTTCCGGCATATATTTAATTATTAGCACATGTACTCTGTGCATAATTGCTCTGATATGATTGGTGCATGGCGCCACATCTTTGAATAGTTTGTCTCTGGTAAAACTGGTGTTTTGATCTACATATGGCTCTGATTTTTCTTCACTGCCTTGCTTTATCTCTGTTCTCTGCTGTAATATATGTGGTACGCACGCATGCATACTAAACCATCATATTTCACATATGCTAAACACTATGTGACAAATAATTTCAATCAAATTGAAATGATCAGCTTGCAATTGGCTCGGACCTTGTGCTGTGACATGCACATGTACAACGCAGAGGTGTGGCTGAAACATAGATGGTATACACACATGCATACTAAACTATCATGTATCACAAATGCTATACACTATGTGACAAACAATTTCAATTACATTGAAATGTTCAGCTTGCAATTGGCTCGGACCTTGTCCTTGGGCACGCACATGTACTAGCGTTAGCAAGGCCGGCAAGCAGCAAGTACAATTCCTGAGGATTGAATGAAATATTACATTTTGAGCAAGAGTTGTAAGTAAACTTGGTTCTGGTAGAAGCCTGAACAGGTAATTTTGTTGGGAATAGCTTTTCCAATAGTAATGTATAGTAACGTGGTGGTTTGTCTTCACTGGAGCACACAATCATTTATGAAAAAAGAGGGACTATGCTGTATTGTTTGAAGTGCAACAATGGGTGTGAGTACAGAATGAAAACAGGTTTGTGGAGTAAAGCATGGAGATGAAGATTGTTTGACATGCGTCTTCTTCTTAATGGTGTTGAACTATGTTAAATAGTTGAGATACAATTTGGTAAACTGCAGAAGCAGAGCTACAAGTAATTTTGTTATTGATAGCAAATTAATAAATCATATAGCATGAAATAGTTAATTGCACCTGTGACTTTGTTATCACAAAGAACCTCAGTAAACAATTCTGTGCCTGGTAAGGACCTTGCCAAGCCATCTGGTCATCAATATTGATTGTATTACAGGCATTTGGTATTGGTGACACCTTTGATAGACAACTTGATCTGGGATAAAGTGACTGTACTACAATTGATAAATTTGGTTGCGGAAACAGGAGCCATACATTGATGAAGGTAGTCACCAATGGTAGCAAGGAGCTCCATCTATCTTGTCATTAATCTTGTGCAGTGTTCACTGCTGATTCTAGGAAATTACTTGCTTCAAGAATGAAGGGCTTGAGGGTGTCTTATTGGATCAATTGCTGAAACATGTTACATGTTGATGTCTGCACTGCCTCACCCCCATTGGAGCTGCCACAAGCTGGGTTCTGATTGTAACTCCTGCTTAGAGAGCAACTAGTGGTTGTGAAACTGTATTGAAGAATCAAAGGCAGTGCTCTATGCTGATGAAACCACATCCTGTTGATGTCTCAACTGTATCAACCCCACTAGAACTTCCACAGGTTGTGTTTAGATTGGAACTCCTCCTTAGAGAGCAAATAATGGTTGTAAACATTTGTGCAACAATTCAATGCAGTGCTTTCTGCTGATGCAACCACATCCTGTTCATGTCTGAACTGCCTCAGCCCAATCAGAACCACCACAGGCTATGTTCTGATTGTAACCCCTCCTTAGAGAGCAATGAATGGTTGTGAGACTGTATGGAAGAATCAAAGGCAGTGCTTGCTGCTGATGCAACCATGTACTGTTGATGTCTGAACTGCCTCACCTCATTTGAACTGTGACAGGCTGTGTTCTGATTGTAATTCCTGCTTAGAGAGCAACTAACAGTTGTGAATCTGTGTTGATGCAGCCACAAACTTACATTGTCCAAGCATGTAGGGGTTGAGAATTGTAGCTAGCTTCCAAAGTACTGGTAATGCTTGCTCAGACCCAATACTATGTGTGGCATGTCTTCTAATTGTATTCCTTGTTCAAAGAGCAAGCAGTGTCTGTAGATTGCTGCACATGTACCTGATCAGAATTTGACATCATTTGCCAGCAGGAGTGGAGTTTGAATTCGAGTCTGGATGACTTTTTTCAGCAGACTGGCCATAACTTGCTCAATTCCACTTCAATTGAGAGGATGTTTGTACCAGGATGTTGCCACAAGATAGGGCTATCCAATGGTGTATTATATGTACAGATTTGTACCCATATGCAGTCTGTAAAAATCTAAAACTGCATTTTGATTGCAAAAGTGATCTGATACAAAGTTATAAAGGGCTGATAACAAGGCCAGTGTGATGCCATCAGCTGTATTCATTGTTTTGTTATTGACACAGTTACTTTCTGTATTCTGCCATCAGATTCCCACACTTTGGGGGACAAAAAGGTCACATCTGAAAAGGCATCAATGTGCTGGAGCACACTGGAACAATTCTTCTTCATTCTTCAGGAATTGTAACAATGCAGAGGTGTGGTTGAAACGTAGGTGGAGCTCACTAAGCTCCTCATTTTACTGACGCTATACACTGTGTGCCAAACATTATCAAATACATTGAAATGTCCAGCTTGTGATTTGGCCTGGACCTTCTGCTACAATGTGCACTTGTGCAATACCGTCGTACATTACATGTGTCGCAGAGGAACTGCTGATAGACTAATAAACCCTAAACAAGGGTGAAGTGGAAGGGGATCTCCAACAACGACAGCAAGGTCAAAGTCGATGATAAGCAGGCAAGCAGGCTCAGAGGCCGGATACTAGCAGTGCAAATGACAGAGTTAATATGGTATGATACTAAGTTACATGCAGTAACTCACCTAGCAGTGCAAATGACAGAGAGGTCAAGATGCAGAGCTAGGGAGGGTAAGGTCTACTATATATACTGTGGCTGGGTGGTCTGTGCACAAGTTCCCACACTAGGAACTGGAGTAACTGTGGGGCTGGAGTAACAATAGAACAATAAGGGACCAGGGTAACTGTCAAGGACCTGAGTAACTGTCAAGGACCAGGGTACGTAGAACAATAGAGCTAGAACAATAGAACAATAGAACAATAGAATAGGAACAATAGAAACTGGGGAAATCCCTGGAGAATTCCTAACAATAGATAGAAGACAATAGTCAAAAGACAATAGAACAATAAGATCTGGGGGAATCCCTGGGGAATCCCTATCAATTGGAAGAGGAACAATAGAACAATAGCCTAGGTTGATCTGGAACCGCTCCAGACTGAGTCTAGGGTTTGGGTCTGGACTATTGATAAATAAGGCAGGATGTCACGTGACCCAGGTTAGGGTTAGGTTTGGTAACACTCCTAGCCAGAAAATAAGCGCTCTAGATAGGCGCTTAAGGCTGTAAACTTGTGACAAATGTTGGAAAAATCCGGTCTCTGTTGGACTATCCATGTCAACATGTGTGCCTTGTGAAACAATGCAAATTTTACATGTGATGGCTCTGTTTTATTGTCTGGACGCTCTACCATCAGGCAGCTACCAGGTATTCGACACGCATTAATACTGTATTCAGCAATGGTCAGGATATATAAGCTGCCCCCAAAGTGAAAGTATCTTGCGCATCTCTATCTCTTCATCATACTTCGCACTCCCTGCCAATGGCCAGAGGAAGTACCCGAGGTACACGGTCCGTGATTGGATCTCTATGCTCCTTTTATGTCTATTCAATTCCTGTTATTGTGACACAGCAGACGTGATAGCGAGCGAGGAAGAACCGCGGCTCCCAATCATGCCCGCAGCGGTACCCAGACGTGAGTATTGTACTTGCAGATTTTGACTAGTCAATGCTGAATGTATGTACAGAAAAAGGCTGGATGCCGGGATGTATCCGCAGACTCAGAGGATGACAGGTCTATGCAATATAGTCAATTGCCAACCAAGGGTTGACAGGTCATCAAGTACGTTGTTATTGTACTTGGTCCGTGTGAGTACTAATATATGTTGTTATGTTCAGAAAACCATTCATCGAGATTGTCGGTGAAGCTTCTCAGGAACTAGACAAGTACATCAAACGTTGTGATATGTGCTTGTACACTTACTGATTTGGTGCATATTGTAAATATCAGCACTGAGATTGGTTCAGACGAGGTAGAGGTTGATGAGTTAGACAAGGGAGAGGAAGTCAACTCTGACATAGAACGTCAGGCCTCCAGGTAATTAACAACTGACTGTGTTGACTGTATCCCTTTGAAATTATTGTTTCTAGTCCAGATGAAGGGCCATTCACCAGACCCTCTACTAGTCCGTTGCAAAAGAAGTCCACTGTGGTTGTTGATACACCTCCGACTCCATCTCCCAAGTATGTCCTTTGGTGATTGCATGTAATCGATGTTGACTGACTGTCTTACATCATCAGAAAATCAGGCATGAAGCAGTAAGGTTCATATAACACAGCCCTGGTCCTGACTTATGTGAGGTGTAATCCTGCCCCACTGTCCCCAACCATTAAACAGATAAGCTGTTCGAGAGTGAGGAGGAAGTTGTGGTGGGTAAGGGAAAGGCCCATGCGCGAGTATCTACACGAGCTTCCCGTAACAAGTATGTTCTGTTAAGTCCTTTGTGCCAGCACTTCACTCATCCCTACACGCATAGAGTACCTCCGAAGTCTGCAGCTGTCATTGATTCCGATTTGGACATTGAAATCATTCAGCAAAAGTACGTAATTTGCAACAGTCATAGCATCTATACAGGTTCATAGTCATACTTTAGAGGGCAATCTGAGACAGAGGATGTATTTTCTACTCCTACCAAGCCATCTATCAGGAACGTGGCGGGTACCCACGGAGTTGCTGCCACCACAAAGCAGAAGACTACCGTTGTCGTGACCAATCACAAGTTCAAGGTGGTACCTGGCATTACAAAGACTACGGTGGTTCCAAAAGTCGAGGAGGATCTGGCTAACCCCTTTGATACTCCGGACATTGATGAAGTGGAGAAGAGCCCACATAAGAAGTATGTTTATCTCATGTTAGTTGCATCTGTTTGTCAACTACTGACTATTATTGTGTAGAAAGCGTGGAGATACACGTAAACCTGCTGATTGCGATGATACCAAATTGGTTGTTGATGTGACTACTCCATATGTCCAGTTCAGCGTTACTCACACCATATTTATTGATGTTGATCTGTCAAAGTGTGTCTAAGCTCTCTCGCAATTTGTGAGTATTCTGCATGATGTCTTACTGTGTCAGAAACTCATGTTGGGTGTAAGGACTTCGACAACCTTATCTCCGTCCGTAAGAAGCTTTTTCCAAGCATGAAGGACATGGTTCCAACTGTCAAGCCAACGGTATATCTTGAGGACTTGGAGGGAACCGGGTCTAAGGATTTGTTGCCTGTGGAGGAGATTGCTAGGCCTAAGTTTAAGGTTCTTCCACGTGATTGCGAGCTGATTTCCAATCTCGAGGACGCTGATAGCCTTCCTTGGATGGACAAGAAGTTGATATATAGTTATGAGCCCCCCTTGGCCCCAATAGTCAAGTAAGTATTTGATATTGCTGTTCAAGCTCAATACTGACTTTGTCTGCTAGCATTGTACCCAAGCAATATCTGTGTGGACCTGACAAGTTACTCATGGAGTATGCATGGTTTTCAGAGGCTATGCTACTGGCTGGTGTTGAGGCAGATTCCAATGACGAGAGGCAAGTTTCTCTCGCTGTCAACTTACAACATGTCACGCGTGCTGACGAATTAACATCAGGAACATGATCCATAGTGTTACTATCGGAACTCACGGTTCATATGTCCACAACCCGGCTCAGGTCTCACTGTACGACTTCAAGTATGAGGGTGATCCAACTGTTAGAGATTCCTACCTGTGGCACAAGTCTGCGCCAAAGGTTCCTGTTGTGCTCGTAACTTTTGGTACAGTCACGGAGTCAAGTGTTGTGACTCCAGAACTCCTGGGAAGGACACATACCCCAGATACCCTGTCTCAGCGTCTTCTGGTAGTCACGCCTATTACTATTGAGTGGAACCGCACATGGTATTTTATAGCGTACCATTTGGGTTATTACGAGGATCCAACAAAGTTGTATCTCAACGGATGAAGAACGGCATTACCTTCCATTCACTTCCTGGTAGTAAGCTGCCTTGACTTACATTGTTTTCTCCCATATACTCACTATCATTGTGTAGGGGAGGACCGGTACCCTCAGCCTTCGTCACCCACCAAAAAACAGGCTGGTTCAAGCAAGTTTCCATCAGCTATTGTTCCTGCTGTCTCCTATGGTACAAAAGCCGTCCTTCATAGCAACATTGAAAAGCCGAGGGATATCCAGGAGTCTATTGCTGAGATCAAGAAACTTGCTAAAAATGGTGCACCTGGTATCTGGATTAAAGGTACGTCGTTCATATAACTACATGCGGTACCACTGTCTCACCTTTGATAGTTCCAATATATGACCTCTCGCATGTCACCTCTGTTCATGATCTTCAAGGGATGGAAGGGGCAACGAAGTGGACTGAAGAAATTCCTGTTGGTTCATTTGTTGCGGTAGAGTATTGCTTTGGAGTCTACAAGTCTAAACATAACCACAATAAACTTAACCTTCACATGCTCCGTGTTGCCATCCTCCGCCGTCCTGAATAATGATGAAACATGTGTTATCCATACGTTGTATTCCTATTTTGTAAAGATCATACTTGTACTGACAACACTGTTATGTATCATTCATTGCACTTTGGCTATCTTTCCTATGTGATAAGGTGTAAATAGTTGCATAGTCCGTAGGAAAATCATGTATAACAATAGCCTCTTTAGCAGACGAATAGAGAGAATATTGCGTCAGGTAACAGTGAGAAGTCTACCCAAGTTACCATCTACACAGCCAGCCTCAGAATATGCATTAATGCTCAGACACCTGATCACAATAAGTACAAATAAACATCAACAATTGATCTTGGGCACATGCATACGCAACTTGCCTGCTTCTCAACCCCATCTACCTGTCCTGCATGCTGCTGCACAACACTATGCATACATCAGCCACCAAAAAGGTGCATTGTCTACTGCAAATATTGATGGTGACCGCATGGTTTGCAGCAACTGCAAATGTTTGTGCTTCACTATCAGTCCTGCCACGTCACCAGCCAAGGTTGTTTGTAAGCTGTAGCATTTGCTCTTCTGATGCTATAAACTCTGTGCATGAATCTACCCTACAAGATACATGTTTCTGGCCATGCTATGATGTATCAATGGCCAACTCAAACTATATGGTGACTGCAAGCACTAAGCTAGATACCGTTGCACCCATGTGTGGCTTGGTAACACCGAGTACCAAAGATGAAAAACTGGTGCCACAGACAAAGATGAATACTGTCGCGGAGCGACTGCTGCTATGCTGATAAACCCTAAACAAGGGTGAAGAGGAGAGGAAGTGGAAGTGGAAGTAGATCTCCAACAACAACAACGAGGTCAAAGTCGATGATAAGCAGGCTCAGAGGCCGGATACTGGCAGTGCAAATGACGAAGTTAATATCAGACTTATACTAGGTTACATTGAGTAACTCACCTGGCAGTGCAAATGACGAAGAGGTCAAGATGCAGAACCAGGGAGGGTAAGGGGTACTATATATACTGTGTCTGAGTGGTCTGTGCACCAGTTCCCACACTAGGGACTGGAGTAACTGTGGGGCTGGAGTGACAATAGAACAATAAGGGACCAGGGTAACTGTCAAGGACCTGAGTAACTGTCAAGGACCAGGGTACAGAGAACAATAGAGTTAGAACAATAGAACAATAGAACAATAGAATAGGAACAATAGAAACTGGGGAATCCTGGGGAATCCCTAACAATAGATAGAAGACAATAATCGAAAGACAATAGAACAATAAAACCTGGGGGAATCCCTGGGGAATTCCTATCAATGGAAGAGGAACAATAGAACAATAGCCTAGGTTGATCTGGAACCGCTCCAGATTGAGTCTAGGGTTTGGATCTGGACTATTGATAAATAAGGCAGGATGTCACATGACCCGGGTTAGGGTTTGGTCTGGTAACACTCCTAGCCGGAAAATAAGCGCTCTGAATAGGCGCCTAAGGCTGTAAACTTGTGACAATGTTGGAAAAATCCGGTCTGTTGGACTATCCATGTCAAATACCCTTATTATAATCGAAATGACAGTCTCTCATCCTTGCAGTAGCATACCAAATGTGTATGCGTTGTACCTGATATCTATTTCCAGCTACACTATGTATTGGTTCACACCGGTGAGACAGTATCTGTATGGGTGGAGGCAGAAAGCATAATATATGGTCAAAGGAAGACATCCAACTTACTTTGCAGGGTAATTATAAATTGTCTGCAGACACTTATTCTTTTGACTGTTACATACATGGTGAAGATGGAGCAAAAATCCTGTTACAATTCCTGAAGAATGAAGACGAATCGTTCCAGTTTGCGCCAGCGCATTGATGCTTTTTCAGATGTGAGCTTTTTGTCCCCATGACACGGAGACAAGGCTCGACGTGACAGACAGGGACACGAAGTGGATATCGACGAGGAGGTGGTGGCAGGCGTGTAGGACAGTGCTCTCACCAACTATCAGACTTGATACAAGTTGTCTAGCCCAGTAAAGACCAAGTTAGTATTGGGTACTACTAGCTATGTAGTACAGGAGGGGTTTGCTTACCTAGCCCAGTAAAGACCAAGGGGTCGAGATGGGGGCTAGGAGCGTACATGTAGCTGCTTATATAGACTTCAGGGACCTGCGCACAGACCATGTTGAGGGCAGGCTTTGCAAGAAGCCATGTGAACGAAGAACAAAAGAACTACCTAAAAGAGAACAATAGCTATTGTCTAGACCTTGCCAAGAACTCTACCCGTGAGAGAATCTATTTAAAAGGAGACCAACTATTGTATTCCATTCCCACACCTGTGAGAACATCCTTCCATAAAGAGAACAATAAGGAAAGAACAAAAGGAGTCCATGTGGACGTCATTTATGACATCAAACCCTAGCTATGGGCTGAACCATGTGTCTGTAGCCATGTGGTCTTACTTAAGCTAAGTCACATGCCAGTGTGACGTAGTAGCAAGTAATGTGACCGTGTGGAGCGTCTAAGCCACGTGATACGGGCGCTTAATAGACGTGCAAAGGGAGTTTGTGCAGAGAAGGTTGCAACTGAGCTGCAGCCCGGAGTTTTACAGATAAAAACAAGAGGTAAATTGCGAAAATTAAGGGCTAGTCAGGCCATCCATGACATTACCCCCCTCCTAAAATCGAGCGTCCTCGCAAAGCATCACTGTGCTGTGGTGATAGAGGTCTTCTACCCGTCTACAGGGATTCAGCAGAATTGCCCCGATTGTCTAGTCAGAAGGATGCTAGGAAGTTTCTCCCCTTCTGGTGTCGTTGACTCGACGTTACCCGTCAGTGTGATGTTCTTGAGATATCCAGACCGATGTGTTTGCCTTCATCCCAGCTAAGATCATATGTAGATGGATAGATCGTGCGAAGAAAAGCGGGGTTGGTCTGGGTATTGAATTCCCGAAAGTGCAAGCGGAGGTCCGCGAAGAGTGAAGCTTTGATGACCCGGGGCGCTCCGGGGTTTGCTTTGTAGAAGTTGTCAATCGCTTCTTGACTATTCTCGAGGTTTTCTACTGGTTCCCAGCTTTTGTGTCCGTCTGAATACCCTTCCCATTTGACTAGGAATTGTAGCTTCTTCCATCGTCCGTGTAGCCTGCTGTCTAGCACTTTCTCGACAACGTACTGCTCTTCTCCTTCTATGACAATAGGATCAGGAGGTGGAGGTACGTCTTTGCCATTGTCGTGCCAGGGACTTAGACGGTTGATGTGGAAGACGGGGTGGATTCGGAGATAGCTGGGTAGATCGAGTTTGTAATTGAGATCGCCAATGCGTTCGATGACCTTGTACGGGCCGAGCTGTCGAGGACCGAGTTTAGGTGTAGCCTGGTGAATCCGGATGTTCTTAGCGTTTAGCCAGACCATGTCCCCTACTTGGAAGACGCGTGGAGAGCGCTTCTCAGACTCGTAAAGTTGCTTCATCTTTTCTTTGCTTAGACGAAGAGCTGCTTCGGTCTCTTTGCGTACTCAAGCCATGTTGTCAAGGCGCTCATCAAGCAATGGGATATTGCTTTGCTTGCCAACTGGTATGGTGAAGTCAGGTCGATATCCGTAGATGACCTCAAACGGTGTTTGTGAATTACCCGCATGTACTCGCGAGTTGAGTGCAAACTCAGCCGCCGGCAGATGATCAACCTAGTTGTCTTGTCGTTGCTGACAGAATAGACGCAGGTACTGTTCGATATCCTGGTTTTTGCATTTGACTTTGCCATTTCCTTGCGGATGATAGGCGGTCGTAAAACCAGTCTCTATGCCTAGGCGGTGATAGAGCGCACGCATGAAGCGCGCTGCAAACTGGGGTCCTCGGTCAGAGAACACCTTCTTGGGAATGCCGTGAAGTCGGAATACTTCTTTGTAGTGTAGATCGGCAATCCCCTCAGCGTTAACCTTAGTAGTAGTAGGGATGATGTGCGTTTGATCGGAGTAATGGTCGACGTAGACCGCGATCGAATCAAATCCCTTAGAAGGTGGTAGCTGAGTGATGAGATCTACTCCAATGTGTTCCCAAGGTCCGGCCGGTGTTTCCTGAGGCTGTAGTACTGCTTTAGGGTGCAGAGCTGACTAATAGCGTTGACAGCAATCACAACCTAGTACGTAAGTCTCTACGAAGGCATTTATCTTTGGCCACCAATAGTGTCGTGAGACTAGCGCTATGGTGCCGTGTTTGCCCGGATGACCAGCCGTGGGTGTGTCATGGCAAGATTTGACGATTTCGTGACGGAGCTCTTTGTTGTTAGAGATGTAGAGTTTTCCCTTGTAATAGATGAGCCCGTCACTCTCTTCCCATTCGAGTAAACTGCCGACAAGTTTGCAAGGACCCATCTTGCGAAGGGTAGCGAGAGCTTGTGCAACTTCTGCTTCTTGCTCCGTGCATTCTTGGATCTTTGATCGGAGTGGAGGAGCAGTGGCAAGCGCACTGGTAGCGAGGATCCGGAAGTGTTCCGGTTTCAGTACCACCTGATCCTTGTTGTCTTCTTCGTCCGTGACAGCGTGAGAGTGAAGACGAGAGAGAGGATCAGCGTGTATCATGGTACTACCGGGCTTGTGTACCAACACGAAGTTGAAGTCAGCCAAGAGTAATGACCAACGTGCTTGACGTCGAGTGAGGTGTTGCGCAGTCTTCCAGTACTGCAGGTTTGCGTGATCTGTCCAGATCTCAAACGGTTCCTTGAGCCCCTCAAGGTAGTGGCGCCAATCTTTGAGAGCCTCGGTGATGGCTAACATCTCCCGATCAAAGATTTCGTAGTTACGCTCTGCTTCAGTCATAGAGGCGGACCGGTAGGCGATAGGGTGGTAGAATCCATCTTCCTTCGATTTCTGGGAGATGATTCCACCGGTCGCATAGCCCGAGGCATCGACTTCTAGACATGTAGGGAGTTCAGGGTCCCAGACTGCCAAGATAGGCTTAGTGGTAAAGGCCTTCTTTAGCAGCGTGAAGGCAGTCTGCTGTGCTGGACCCCAGACGAACGGTACGTCCTTCTTAGTCAGGTCGTGTAGAGGCCGTGCGTGCTTTGAGAAGTCTTGAATGAAGCACGGTAGAAGTTGGCAAACCCAATGAATCCTCTGACTTCTTTGAGGTTCTTGGGTGTGGGCCACGTAGAAACTGCTTGGACTTTGACAGGGTCCATAGCTACTTCGCCAGCGCGAATGATCAACCCGAGGTATCATCTCAGATTTCTCAAACTCGCACTTTTCCGGACGAAGATACAGATCGTGCTGCTGAAGTCGCTCAAGGACTTCATGAACAACCTTGCGGTGCTCTGTCAGGTTGTTACTCCAGATCAAGATGTCATCTAGATAGACAGCCACCTTGCCCTCGGCCACGAGGTCGGCGAAGATGTTGTCCATCAGAGCTTGGAAGGTAGCGGGTGAGTTCGTGAGACCGAAGAACATGACTTTAGGTTCAAAGAGTCCTCGGTTGGTAACGAAAGCCACTTTGTACTCATCTCCTTCTTTGATGCGGACATTGTGATATCCCCAACGAACATCGAACTTGGTGAAGATCTTTGCACCCTTGAGCTTGTTGATAATGTCGGTAGCAAGCGGTAGGGGTACGATTCTTTACAGTGATGTCGTTGAGTTTCGGTAGTCCTGAATAAGTCGGAGTTTGTTGTCCTTCTTTTTGATGAAAAAGACCGGAGAAGCCATTGGAGACTTAGAAGGCGTGATGTAACCTTTGACAGGTTCTCCTGAATGAACTTGTCAAGCTCGGCTTGTTCTTCAGGGGCATAGGATAAACTTTGATTTGATGGTCTCAGGAGCGTCTGGTTTGAGATCAATCGAATGGTCCCAGGGCTGATGCTGGGGTAGCCGATTAGACTCTTCCTCAGAGAAGACTTTAGCGTGTCTGTGGTACTCTGATGGAACGATGTCTTTGAAGGAGCGCTGAGCTTTAGCTTCGTTTGCTTCGGCGGCAAGCTTAGTAGAGTAGGTGAAACCGGCCATACACCAGACTTTGTCAGTGGTGTCTTGGATGATACCGGCTTTAACCCACTGCCTACGTTCTTTGCGATTACCGTCAACCTTCTGGAAAGGTTCGTTAGGAGATTCTTCCGAGCCGCTCGGAATTGTCATTTCTCCTTTTTCCCAGTTGACAGTAGGGTTTACGCGCTTGAGCCATGGTAGCCCAAGAATGACGTCTTCTGGACCTAAGTCCGTGACGAGAAACTCTGCCTTTCGTGTGATCTCCGACTGTGAGTGTAAGGCGAACAAAGTGCGTTAATCCGCCAGCTTTATTCTTAGTTCCGTCAATGTTATGCAATGAGATAACCCTTTCGAGCGGGTGCTGAATAATCATATGCTTCTTGACGAACTGGTGGCTGATGAATAAAGCCGTAGCTCCTGAATCATCATAGCAGGAACGCGAATGCTTCTATTCAGACCTTTAACTAGTACATGTACACGGAAATGAGATGATAACCGATCTAGCGATGATATAGTACACGAGGAGATAGTAGACACGGGCATGGAGTAGACGTTGTACACGAGGAAGACGAGGCAGAAGACGACAAGACGACGAAGGAGACAGGGTATCGGGGGACTCGCAGCTGCGGCTGTGTCACGAGTCCGCTTCAAAAAACCGCATTGATTTTGGCTGCCATCTCATCCATTTGCTTTTTCTGGATGTCCAGCATGTCCTTGAGAGCAGCAATCTTAGCATCCTTGTCACTGGATGCGTCTTGCTTCGGCGCAGTAGTGGTCGACGAGGTCGACGAGGTTGCAGCGACTTTTTGTCCCTTAGGGACGCCTTGAAGCCGTTTCAGGCAAACTGCCCCCCAGTGACCGGTACCACCGCAATGGTTGCAGACCGGGTCATCGGGGTGCTTCAAGTCCCTCTTTTTGTGGTTCTCGGATCCACAAACCGAGCAGCGCTTGCTCATCTCCTTCTTCCATTTCTGGAAGATCTCCTGCTTGCCCAGACCCCAAAGAGCGAGTCAAAAGAGGCAGAGAAGCGGGACGCGTCGATCTCCATAGCATTGGGATCGCGGAACGCTTGCTGGTGGGACTTGCCGTGTCCCGAAGAACTATCCACCATGACCTTCCCCGTGCTATTGCGTAGGTCAGCAAGCTGTGCATCTACAGCCTTGCATTGGTCTTGAGCGCATCATATGTGGTTGCGCGGGTCTGGAGTACGAGACACGCTGCAAGTACTCCGTGCTCAAGCTGGACTTGAGGCGATCGAAAAGGTCCTGCTGGCTCCAGCCAGTGCGAGGGGCCCAAGTCTCAACTCCGAGATGTGGGCGGCAAGGTCTTGTTGCCCTGCTTCATGCCGGAACCTTGGTTTTGGCCTGCATGACTGCGTCAATAGGCTCAAATTTGGCCTTGAAGGCCTCAATAACGTGTCCCAGCTATTTCCGAACGCTGGTTTGCTGCTAGCTAGCTCCTCGATGTGAGGACGAGCCCAATCAGCGGCGTCTTCCTGCATGAAGGACAGGGCGCTTGTGATGAGTTTATGAGGATCAAAGATCCTCGCGCCGTTGTTGTCCACCCGGACCTGGCCTTGCGTGTCTTGCTGGAAGAACGCTTTTCCTTGATTTTGCGCCCATACTATGAACGCGTGGCAGAAGAGCCGGGCTTCCGACGAGGTTTTCCCCTTGAAGGAGACTGGTTTCTCGACGATGCTTCTTTCCCGAGAAACGTGGGTAGCAGCAGCAACCGCCGGTGCCTGTGCAGCTGCAAGTGCAGCCACCTGATTGGTAAGGTCACCATCCTTTGTGTCAGGACGCCCAACATATTTAGGACGTCTGCTGGCTCAGGTTGGCGACTGGGGCAGCTGGGCAACAGGGGCGCAGGCTGGTTGGGATCCATGTCTTCTTGGGTGATGAGACGACGATTTTCTTCGGTCGGAGTCTGGTGATGCTATTTGCTGCTGACCGTTCTGTTGGTCTGCCTGAGTGTACGATTTGGCGTTTTTGTCAACTCGTAGAATGCTCGAGAAGTGATCGTCGGTGACTGCTCTCGAATTGAAGAAGTGTATGCAATTTTCACAAGAAGACTGGACGACGTGATGGGCAAACTATGGATCTATCTAAATCCACTCGAAATAGCTATCACTATTTACTACGTTAAGTTGTGCAAGGACTTTGTTGTAGTTTTTACGAAGCTGCTTAAAAGAAACCTTCCCAATTGGTTTGCAACCCCAGTCCAGGAGCTGCCACTCGCGGTCTGCTGTGACGGGTGCGAGATCGTCGACTCGGTTGAGGAAACGATTAACCTTGTTGACAAGGTGAAGCAGCGCGCGACGGTGGTGGGTTGGCGCGGTTTAGGAGTTCTTCAAGCTCCGTGAGAGCTTGCAGGCGGGTGCGGACAGCGGTGAGTTTTGGCCTGAAGATGCCGACGAGGTCAACCGGTGATAGCTTCTTGAAGTCTATTAACACCGGTTTGGGTGCAGCGGGAGCGGGAGTGGGCGGGGAAGCTTAGCGAGCCGCTCCGAGAGAGTTGGCTTGTGGGTTCGCTGCTCAGCTAGAGTGCGAGCACATGCTTCACCGGCACGTTCTCCGTATGCTCTGGCAGAAGCACAAAGTTGTTGGTTTTCCTTGTAAGAGGGGACGGTGAGGGTGATGCCTTTGACAGGCGGCTTCTTGGACACGTACTTCGCAACGGTGACCAGGTCTTTGACAGACCAGCGATGAGGTTGACCGCTCTTACACTTTTCAGCGAAAGCGTCAAGGAACGATGATGGAAGAGACCTCTTGAGCTGAGGCTCAGTTGTAGAGAGGTTCTTAGAAAAACGGGGGCGTGTGTCCTTAGGCACTAGACAACGCGCAGGGGGTAGAAACGGACAACGTAAGTGTAGCTCAACGGTATGAGAAGCCGGAGACGTACTCGTCAAACAGGAATAAACTTTTTAAAACGGTGGGAATGGGGACCCAGGGTTTACACAACGATCTCAACCAAATGACACGGAGACAAGGCTCGACGTGACAGACAGGGACACAAAGTGGATATCAACGAGGAGGTGGTGGCAGGCATGTAGCACAGTGCTCTCACCAGCTATCAGACTTTATACAAGTTGTCTAGCCCAGTAAAGACCAAGTTAGTATTGGGTACTACTAGCTATGTAGTACAGGAGGGGTTTGCTTACCTAGCCCAGTAAAGACCAAGAGGTCGAGATGGGGGCTAGGAGCGTACATGTAGCTGCTTATATAGACTTCAGGGACCTGCGCACAGACCATGTTGAGGGCAGGCTTTGCAAGAAGCCATGTGAACGAAGAACAAAAGAACTACCTAAAAGAGAACAATAGCTATTGTCTAGACCTTGCCAAGAACTCTACCCGTGAGAGAATCTATCTAAAAGGAGACCAAATATTGTATTCCATTCCCATACCTGTGAGAACATCCTTCCATAAAGAGAACAATAAGGAAAGAACAAAAGGAGTCCATGTGGACGTCATTTATGACATCAAACCCTAGCTATGGGCTGAACCATGTGTCTGTAGCCATGTGGTCTTACTTAAGCTAAGTCACATGCCAGTGTGACGTAGTAGCAAGTAATGTGACCGTGTGGAGCGTCTAAGCCACGTGATACGGGCGCTTAATAGACGTGCAAAGGAGGTTGTGCAGAGAAGGTTGCAACTGAGCTGCAGCCTGGAGTTTTACAGATAAAAACAAGAGGTAAATTGCGAAAATTAAGGGCTAGTCAGGCCATCCATGACACTAAAGTCATACAATTCACGTTCGAACCAGACAGGTTGACTGCTAGAAAAGCTGAGCCGGAGCCTCCCAGTAAGTGGATTTCTGCTTACGTCTCCTGGAAGCGCCACGGTTGGAAGGAAGGCAAACTGACAACAGAAGAATTCCCGAGCGAGGCATACCGACTACGGGTGACGGTGGCGAACAGCTTGACACGACCCTGCATTGTCTGAGTCCGCGAATGACGATTGGGTTGGAACATGTTCGTGGTGGCCCAAGGAGCTCTTCACAATGCGGAGGACTTTACTGCCCACAGGGATACAATGCAGGACAGCAAATGGTTTCACGATGCCAGCATATTAGACAAGAACTTGGACGCGTCTCCTCCCCCTCTGCATAACATCGAGTCCCACCATAAAGTGCGTTTCCTCAATGCTCTTGTCTTTGCTCGTTGCAACGGCGCTCTCAGACACTTCGTAATGAGTCGCACGGTCGATGTGACTGCTTTACGAAGTGTCAGAAGGCTTCTTGCACCAACCACAGAGGAAGTGGATTCATCGCCAACCCTCATCATTTACTAAGTTGTGTACTTTTGCTGCGCGTATCGCGCATTTTGACTTTCAATTTCCCTGTTACGCATACTCCACTGTGTGCATAGTACCTCGGCATGTACCCTCCCTGGCTTTGCCAACAAATAACAATACTGAAAATAAGATAAAAACATTGCCAACCCCTTGATTTTGTCATCCTGACTTTTGAGACACAGTGGGTACAAGCAAGGTCTGGGTACACAGGGTACTCGCGTGCTCGTGAACGAAGGGCGTGCGAATATGAGGACATCTAATTGCAGCCTGATGACAACGTCTCAGGTAAAGAACTCAATATACAGATAATCCGAGTGGCGCATGTCAAAAGTATAAGGAGATGGGATGACAGGATATTATATTGAGATCAAGCAAGCTATTTGTAGCGTAGAGGGAAAACTGGATGATGTATATATATTATCTCAATTGCAAGGGTACGTACGACTATGTTCTGCAGCCAGAGCAACTTAATCACTAGTTCATGAACACAACTCGCAAATTCTACAGATGCAGTACTCCGCTGGAAACACCCGCAAATCATTTTCCAAACTATCCAGTTCCATCCTGCCTCACAAAACACTGGCTGATGACGGACACTTCGAGAGTGCACACTCCGTTGTCGACCTAGTAGCAAATTGCCATCAGCTGTACACCGTCTTGCAAAACAACACGCACCTTTTCCCTCTGTAGTGTTCTTCGTCAACCCCAAGACTCCGGCACACGCTGTGCATGCCAACCGCGCTCTACAACAACACAACTCAAGAACCGCACAATCGTGCTCGCTCCCACGTCATGCTTGGATCGGGTTTTGTCAGATCAAGCGATCGTGGTTGGTGGAACAGGCCAATGGCAGGGAATATAGCGGTGAATTTGTTGTTGTAGGTGATATCGGCGTGCAGTGAGCGGTTGAGAGGGAATGTGAGAGGTGAGGAAATTGTCGCGCGGTTTATCTGTGTCGAGTTGCGCACAGAAGAGAGGGTGAGACTGGAAAAGATGAACACAGTACACTACACAAGAGGGTACACAACCCTCTTGTGCAACATAAACCGTGGAGAGGTAGGAGAGCGAGAGAGAGAGAGCAAAAGAGAGAGACCGAGACTGAGACCGAGAAGGCGGGGGCTGGAGAGAGCGAGTGAGAGGGCAAGAAAAGGATGAACACGGCACATTACACAAGAGGGTACACTACCCTCTTGTGCAACATCAACCGTGAAGGTGGAAGAGCGAGAGAGAGAGAGCGAGACCAAGACCAAGAATGCGGGGGCTGGAGTGAGTGAGTGAGAGGGCAAGAACGACAAGTCAAACATTCGCTGATAGTGCCTACCCTTAACACCGGATTGCAAGCCCGGGCCGGAATTTGGGGGCTGGAGGGGGAGAGAGCGCGCAAGAATCAGGAGTTGACTGATGGCGCCTAACCTTAACACCGGACCGCAAACACGGGACAACCTGCTAAGCAATCGGATCAGCATGGTGATTGACTTGCGGTATCTCAATGTGCACCTCTCCTCGCCCAACTTTGCCACCTTTTTCACAGTATCTCAGCAACGGGGTAGTTTACCCTGTTGTTGGCGATATTGTACGACCTCAACACCGCAAACCCAGACAAATCACGAGGTGCAGAAGACAATTGCATTACGAAGTCACAACATTGGAGGACCATGTCGGTTGCATAATTGGGGACATATTTGGTGCGTCTGACTTGTGAAGTGTACTCACATAACAAACACTCACGCAGCACACAGCATCCTAGGGATTTGGCCGGCGATCTTTGTTATCAAGGCCTGTACTGCTTGCATCAAAGTGAGTGGACCATTTGCCGTTGTATATCTCAACAGGTGCTGAGCAATTGTATGCAGCGCGAAGAAGGCGTGTGCACAATCAGTGTGTGGCGTTGCATTACATTACCAGGGACAAGACACCGCTGTTTGTGAAGACATCTCTAACATATTTGCGAGGTACATGATCATTCAGATATACAGTAACTATATTAAGCACACGTCTAGATACATGGTGTTGGACAGCCATTCAACCAACATGTTGACGCATTTGCACGTAATCAGATCACTGGGTACAAACATATACACCAGTCCAAATGCCGACTATCTTCACGAGCCTCCCCTTGTCATCAACTCGATTAGCAGCATATTTGATGGACTACGAACTAGATTTGCATATGATTCATATTTCTACTTCGCAATTGTCCCACTCCAACTGCATTACGATGGCCCTGTGCTCGGCTGTCTATCACCCTTCGCTGTAGAAGTAGAGCAAGTCGCCGGGCGGGCACCAAGCCTGTCCTATCAACTCAAGCCTGCTAGGCAATGGCAGTGGCAGGCTCTCGAGCAACTTATGCTGTGCCTGCAGTGTTGCCTTCTTCGCCGTATTTCAAGCACGTACCTTGAGACAGCGACTACCCCCAATTCTTCGTCATTCGGGTATTCTTCTGCTTGGCCAACCGCAGCAAGAGCCATACTAGCCACACGTCTTGCTCGAGCAGTGTTTACTCTACGTTTTGCGTTCCTGTTGTACCTCCTTATGAAAGAAGAGGTGGCCGGTACACATGTGTGGGAAGACATATCTCAGGATGAACACGCTATACCTCTGACAATGTGTAATGTGCTCAGAACCTCCTGGATTTGTGACTGGTCTATTCCGCAAATTTGAGCCTTTGTTGAAATTACAAGGACATTTGACCCTAACATGCAATGCCAATGGCATCGTGACATCCCCCACATTGTATCCCTTGGGAACTCCATCCCCCTTTGGTTTGCGTACCCCAGTAACCCGATCAGCACAGAATAATCACCTGCCACACGTGCTTTGTACCAACAATTCCGACCTGACAATCAATGGGCTTGGATTGTTCAGGACACCGCAATGGTTTTGTACACCTCCTACAGCGAATTTCATGGCTCATCACGTTGCACTATAATTATTATGGTCACCTCGTTGTTAATACAACCACCTGTACTACGGACAGCCGGGTCACAGTACATTGCAGAACAGGGAATGCAGTGTTGTACTTGCACACACCTGCTGATGGAAGTAAATGCCTTACACGTCTACAAGAATACACCCCATCCCACTCAACCTTACAATCTTATGCCTTCCTTTACAGAGGTTGCCAGTTACCAGGGGAATCCTACAAGGAGTTTGTGTTTCGAGAAGAAGACATACAGAGGAAATGGGCACTTGCAGAGAGTGAAGAAGACTGACGCAAAAGGCTTGCAGGGATTGCTTCACAACAGTCCCAACTGTTACCAGGTTGAAACGGCCCATCAGTTTACATCTGGACTCGCGAGCAAGACGCCGAAATCCGCAGGAAGTACTGTTCAGAGACCTGCCATATCTGTGGCACCACACTACTGCTGAGCAGCATATTTACAACTCATTTCGGCATGAGTACTAAATTACCTGTCTGCATACATCCTCGACAATGGGAATGCCGCGCAAGACACCGCGTGAACAGGACTTAACAACACAGGAGCGTCTCTCATGCCAAACAATCCTTACATCTCATCACCACTGCCCTCACCCTCTCAAACACCTGTCTTGTTATCTTCATCTCAGGTGGAACCCTTGCAACTTGATGTCACCGTACAGTTGGCTCAGCACCACACATCTCCCAACGGTGTCCACCTCAATCAGAAACTTGGAAGAACTAGAGTTCCTGTGTCTTCAATCTCACAGCGACACTTATCCAAAGGTTCCCTTCACAACTCCTGACAACATGCACACATCCAAAGGTTCACTACCTTCCATGTTGCAAGAGGAGTCAACAGCACTGCTGCTAGATGTCGACGACGGTGGGGATGTATTGCATAACAAAGCTTTGTCAGCAGTCATCACTCCTTTCATAACCAAAGTCCTCACTTTACAATATGGATTTACTCGTCCTGATGGAGAATGGATGCCACGTAAAACTGAAGCTCAGAGCTGGTTGCTGGAAAGAGATTGTGCCAAGCTGTATTGGTCAATGGGGTTATGGGTGAGATCTGACAGCATTGATAACAGTATCTTGCCGTCAGCTGCGGATTTTGTTGCATACGTCAAGGCGCGCGAGTTACCACCAGCTGAGGTATGTGACATGAACCCGGAAGCGGAGGAACGTGGACTGGAGGCAGACACTAGCAGATCATTCATTGCAGTGTCAAAATTCAATGACGGAGAAAGTAAATCTGCATGGTATATGGTGGAATCAATTGACTCAAAGCCAACATGTTGCACAGCTGGCTGGAGTCTGCTGATCCAACACGCAGTTTCAGTCCTACATGCACGAAGGGCTCGCTTTGGGTCAGACTTGTCAATGCTGCTGGTTGCATTCGTTGCACGTGGAATTCCGGTCAGAATCATTTCCCCAATACCATTTGACACAGTTCTTCCACAAAATACAATACCTACCAACATGATGCTCAACAACGCTCCCATAGGACTTGGTGTCAAACCACACAACACTAATCTCACGATGGAAGACTATAAGGTGTACATTCGAGTCCGAGACAACCTGCTGGAAGGGGTTGCTGGACAAACAGCACTTACTCAGGGTGGCATTGCGTGGTGTCTTGCTTGGGGAGTATGTAGCATAAACAACATCCTGGAAGGTTCACCTGTCAACAAACGTTCGGGTCACGTTCCCCTCAAACGGATAGTGGCAAACCGGGATTCATATGCTGAAACCACACTGAAATTGCACGAGCAGTATGTCATTTCAGGTGTATACCATGTAAAAACCCTTATGTGGCATGTCAATTTATGAGGTCATACATAGACTGACTTGAACACCAAGCACAAGCAGCAGACCATGGATCAATTGTGTCATGATGGCCAATACACAATACGTGGCTCGACTCAGGGCTCAATGTAGGATTTTGGTCTCACGAGGCAGAGGACTGGTTTCAGAAACGATTAAAGGACATTGTTGAAGGAATGGCAACCCCAGTGTCCAACCGTGAATGGAAGTCACGGCTGCAACAACTAAATCAGCTGCAAACGCTTTCCTCACTAATATTGAGACCTTCTCAGCAGATGCTGTATTTAGAGATAATTGACAGAATACATAGATCACGTTGTTCATATCTGTACACAGCAGATTACAAACTAGCATCCAAATACTATGCTTGAGACCAAAACAAAGTAGAAATACCACAACTGCACATACATTGCTGGCTATAGCATGTGTTTAACTTCAAATGTGAAGACTTTCTAGGTCAGCCATCTAGATGCGTCAAAAATACAGCCACTGAGTAATTAACCACTGAGTCATGCATGCAACACAAGAAGATAAAGAAGATGGCCTGCAAGCCGACCAAGTGTACTTGAAATTGCAGAGTGGTTGACAAATGCACATTTCACAGGGATGGAACATTTGGAAGGTCCGAATTCTCTATATCAGGTTTATCTGTGGGGTAGAGCGTTACCTACTGACTATTACAAGGTTTGCTATCAGAGAGAGGGGAAATCAGCCCGATGCGGCAGCAGCCGCTTG